>ONZH01014725.1:0-241824 GCA_900303285.1 Rhinella marina
ACATCACGTCATTGCTGAATTAAACATGTTGAACTGTATAGACATCTTCCATTTACAGCAAAGCCTGTAATACAAACAGAAAGGTAAAATAATAGAGGAACGGAAGATAATAACTAACCCAGATGTAGCTTTCTGATATTATATTAGATTTAGTAATCCTCTATATCATAAATTCCAGGGGGAAATATTATTTGTGGTCATTTATAGTGAGATCTCTCCAGCACATTCATGCAGATTTGATAAAATTAGAGCTTTCTGTTGGAACTCATGCACAATCCCATACTAAAACATAATAGGAAACTAAATCAGCTCACTGCATTTTGCGGACCGCACATGGCCGGCTCTATAATAGAAATGCCTGTTTTTGTTTGCGGCTGCGGACAAGAATAGGACATGTTCTATTTTTTTTTTTTTGTTTATTTTTTTTGCAGGGCTGTGTGCCATCCACATCTTTTGCGGCCCCATTGAAAATGAATGCGGACCTATTTTCAGGACGTGTGAATGGACCCTAATACTGTACAGAGTGCTCGCTTCAGATGAAGTATCCGACCACAGATCAGTTTATGCTGTGGATTTTTTTTCTTTTTTTTGCAGCATATACAGTGCCTTGCGAAAGTATTCGGCCCCCTGGAACTTTTCAACCTTTTGCCACATTTCAGGCTTCAAACAAAAAGATATAACATTTTAAATTTTTTGGTGAAGAATCAACAACAAGTGGGTCACAAAATATATTGGATCAAAATTTATTGGATCATTTAAACTTTTCTTGTAATAATAAAACTGAAAAGTGGGGCGTGAAAAATTATTCGGCCCCTTGCATTAATACTTTGTTGCTCCACCTTTTGCTGCGATTACAGCTGCAAGTCGCTTGGGGTATGTCTCTATCAGTTTTGCACATCTAGAGACTGAAATTCTTGCCCATTCTTTCTTGCAAAACAGCTCGTGCTCGTTGAGGTTGGATGAAGAGTGTTTGTGAACAGCAGTTTTTCAGCTCTTTCCACATATTCTCAATTGGATAAAGGTCTGGACTTTGACTTGGCCATTCTAAGACCTGGATACGTTTATTTTTGAACCATTCCATTGTAGATTTTGCTTTATGTTTGGGATCATTGTCTTGTTGGAAGATAAATCTCCGTCCTAGTCTCAGGTCTTTTGCAGACTCCAACAGGTTTTCATCCAGAATGGTCCTGTATTTGGCTCCATCCATCTTCCCATCAATTTTAACCATCTTCCCTCTCCCTGCTGATGAAAAGCAGGCCCAAACCATGATGCTGCCACCACCATGTTTGACAGTGGGGATGGTGTGTTCAGGGTGATGAGCTGTGTTGCTTTTACGCCAAACATATCGTTTTGCATTGTTTCCAAAAAGTTGGATTTTGGTTTCATCTGACCAGAGCACCTTCTTCCACATGTTTGGTGTGTCTCCCAGGTGGCTTGTGGCAAACTGTAAACCAGACTTTTTATGGATATCTTTGAGAAATGGCTTTCTTCTTGCCACTCTAACATAAAGACCAGATTTGTGAAGTGTTGGACTGATTGTTGTCCTATGGACAGACTCTCCCATCTCAGCTGTAGATCTCTGCAGTTCATCCAGAGTGATCATGGGCCTCTTGGCTGCATCTCTGATCAGTCTTCTCCTTGTTTGAGATGAAAGTTTAGAGGGACGGCCGGGTCTTGGTAGATTTGCAATGGTCTGATACTCCTTCCATTTTAATATGATCGCTTGCACAGTGCTCCTTGGGATGTTTAAAGCTTGGGAAATCTTTTTGTATCCAAATCCGGCTTTAAACTTCTCCACAACAGTATCACGGACCTGCCTGGTGTGTTCCTTGGTCTTCATGATGCAGAACCCTGAGACTATCACAGAGCAGGTGCATTTATACGGAGACTTGATTACACACAGGTGGATTCTATTTATCTTCATCAGTCATTTAGGACAACTAGTTTTCTGAACTGGAAGTAAATGGGCCGAATAATTTTGCAAGCCCAACTTTTCAGTTTTATTATTACAAAATAAGTTTAAATGATCTAATAAATTTTGTTCCACTTCACAATTGTGACCCACTTGTTGTTCATTCTTCACCAAAAATTTAAAATGTTATATCTTTTTGTTTGAAGCCTGAAATGTGGCAAAAGGTTGAAAAGATCCAGGGGGCCGAATACTTTCGCAAGGCACTGTAGATGTGATTTCTTAAAAACTCATCCACTTTTCAGGTACTGTAAAGTGCTGTGGATTTATCACATCAAATAATACAAATCCACAAAAGCAAATCCACAGCACATTCCAACTCTGAGACCAAACCTTTCCGGTTTGCTGTTGTTAAGAGGAGGGGAAAAGCTGGGGGAGCAAAATGTGCATGTGTGCAGTTTCTTTCCTTTATATGGTGAGACTTCTGGAAAAAGAAGAGAAAACTTACTCAGCTAATGGCTTGTGAGACTCTCCCAGCCAGCTCTCCGAGGCTTTTCCTCATTTTACTACATGAAGGATCTATGGCACTCCAACTATAAATTTTCAATGCTTTATTAAGTATATCCAGGTATGTATACAGTGCCTTGAAAAAGTATTCATACCCCTTGAACCTTTCCACATTTTTTCATGTTCCACCCTCAAACTTAAAGAGACCCTGTCACCACAGAGTATACTAAGTTATGGGAGGAGGTACAAATATTTAAACACATAAGAACAGTGAATTCAGTCATTATATTACGAGAGAAAACAGCTCCTGGGAGCGGCCATCTTGTGACTGGCAGCTCAGCGTGCTGTGTGCATACAAGCCCTGCCCCCACATTCCAGGCCGGTGAGCTCTGCATTCACAGCAGTCAGAGCCTCCTATCAGTGTCACTGATCACAGCCGTCCCTGTATATAACCGCATGATACAGTAACTGAGATAGTCTTAGATATACTGGATAGGGTGGCCACTTGCAGATCCCCAAAAAGGAGGACATCACACCCCGAAAAGGAGGACATTGTAACGGGGACAGTGGCGCACAATAGTTCAATACTACACCATAGATACTACATTATACAGATTCTATGTCTATCTATATCTATCTCTACATCTATACCAGATGATGTATAATAACTTATACCATAATTTATATAATAATATACAGAAGTTACCAAGGCCTGATGGTATCATAGTAACCAACTAGTACCTGGGCTGGGTGGGTACTGGTCCTAGTAGGCTGGCTGGCTCAGGCTGCAGGCGGCTGCTGCTGGGCTGGCTGTCGCCGTCGGGCCAGGGACCATCCAGGAAACTCTTTCCTGAGGAGAGAAGATTAGTGGAGGTGAGTATTATAATTAATAATTTTTACTGTACTCACTGTCTGGCCTGCCCTGGGTACTCACTGTGGTAATGGCTGGCTGTTTGACACCTGCTGAGGCTGGTTGACTGGGGCTAGGCTCAGTTTGGGCCTACTACTGGGCTGACTGGCGGGCTGAGAGGGCCCGGGTTATTTGGACCATATCACTATATACAAGAAGATGTATAACTTATACCAGCTGTACATATTTAATTATATACAGGAGATACCCGGGTTATACCAGCATGCTCCATATCACTATAGTATATACAAGAAGATGCATCTTCTTGGACCATGCCGGTATAACCTGGGCATCTCCTGTATATAATTATATATGTACAGCTGGTATAAGTTATACATCTTCTTGTATATATAGTGATATGGAGCATGCTGGTATAACCTGGGCATCTCCTGTATATAATTATATATGTATAGCTGGTATAAGTTGTGGTATATAATTTTATCAGAACTAGAAGATGTATAATAAATAACTTATACCAATAATATACAGATTAGAAGGCCAGAAACTAGTACCTGCCTGGGCTGGGTGGGCTGGCTGGCTGGATGAATTGAAAAAGCAAGTGAGGCTGCCTGGATGGAGTGGCACTGTCAACTGGGCTCAGTTTGGGCTACCTACTGACCAGGTGGCCTGCTGGACTGGCTGGTTGAGTCACGTGGATGAGCGAGGGACAGGGCCGCCATCAGGGGGGTACAGCAGAACCTGCTGTGGGGGGCCCGGGCTGAGCTTCTCGGGGGGCCCACTCAGCCGCTGGCTTTTTTTTTTAATTCATTTTTTATTTTTGCTGCTTCCTCCCGAGTCCCATCCCACTGAGCCGCTTTAATGCCGGCTCTGAGTCCTCACTCACCCCACTGCCCTTTAACAGTGCCCAGCCACAGTCTTCTCGGCAGCTCAGCGGGTGCCGCCTACCTCCTTGCCGCGCTTCAGCTGTCTCCTCCTTCCCACCGCCACCAGCAGAGGAGGAGACAGCTGAAGCACAAGGGAGAGATGAAGACTGAGGCGGCGCCATCTTAGTGGCAGGTGCAGCGACAGCAGCCCAGCAATGCGGTGAAGTAAGTAACTTGCCCCAGCCAGCCCAGTCTGAAGGGTCATTTTGCTTGTATTTTCACCTCCAGCTCTGGGTCATTATTGAATAAGGTCATCTTCTGTACTTCTGCATTGCAACCTGGGGGATGTAGGTCTGATGGGGGCACAAGACGCCAACCTGAGGTCTAATGGGGGGCGGGTGAAGACCCTGATCTGAGGTCTGATGGGGCACAAGACGCTGACCTGAGGTCTGGAGGGGGAACAAGACACCGACCTGAGGTCTGATGGGGGCACAAGACACCGACCTGAGGTCTGATGGGGCACAAGACACCGACCTGAGGTCTGATGGGGCACAAGACGCCGACCTGAGGTCTGATGGGGGCACAAGACGCCGACCTGAGGTCTGATGGGGGCACGAGACGCCGACCTGAGGTCTGTTGCGGGCACAAGACACCGACCTGAGGTCTGATGGGGGCACAAGACACCGACCTGAGGTCTGATGGGGCACAAGACACCGACCTGAGGTCTGATGGGGCACAAGACGCCGACCTGAGGTCTGATGGGGGCATAAGACGCCGACCTGATGGCAGCCCTGGCGAGGGATGTTGCAGCCTGCTGCCCACAGCCAGCAGGATGCTGGGCTGGCTACTGCTGGGCCTGGGCGGCTGGGCCTCTGGCTCCTGGCTGGCTGGGCCTGGCCCTGGCTGGCAGTGGCAGACGACGAGACGAACGATGGAGAGAGCAAGAGCATTAGAGCAAGACAGCAAGACAGCAGGTAGCAGCAGGTGAGGCTTCTGGGGCTGCTGGGGCCGGGCCCGGGCACTTACTGGCAATTGGCAAAGACCGCACGCACGCCGCACCGCTGTCCGGATCCGCGGGACCACTACGTGCTCCTCTGAGTCTGTTCGCGCGCCTGCACAAACCAGAAATGACCGGCGTCAACGGCAAGACGCAGGCAGCGCTGGACGTATGACGTCACAGGGGCAGCGCGCTGTGCAAGTTTTATTTGGATGTGTTCCTCCTAATTGGTTGGGGATAATTAAAGGGACCATTCCTGAGCAGTAACCGCCGTCACCGCCGATATCCACAAAAAAGGAGGACTCCTGGCCGTCCGTCTTGGCCTTGCGCCGGATGGCGGACCAGGAGTCTAAAAACCGGACTGTCCGGCCTAAAACCGGACGTCTGGCCAGCCTAATACTGGATAAGTCGCCCTATCATGTGTGATATTGTGCTGCTAGTCTTGTGTATTTGAGGCAGTGCTACGGTATTTATTATCTAAGCCTATAATGTGTAATACTATCCTGCAAAGCCATTATATCCCTAGATAGGCTTAGATACACTGGCTTAGTAGCACAGCATTACACATTATAGGTTGAGACACTGGCTAAAAATTACTGTCTCAAATATCTAATACACTGGCACAATATCACACATGATAGGCTTGGTGTATCTTAAAGGGGTTCTCCGGGAATTAAGAAAATTAAAATACTTAAAAATTACTTCATTGTAAATATATTACCAAATACCTTTCATTAGTTATAATGGTTTGTTTTGTCCGGGGAGCAATCATTAGAAAAATAAAATTGCCGCCATCCTACTAGTCCACAAAAATCTGTCCTAATTACACAGGAGGACAAGTTAAAGAGCTGTGCTATCTTCCTCTCTTACTTGTCAGCGATTATGATCCTGAATATAGCTGATACGATCTTCGGATGAATCTCTGTAGGAATGGAGTTCATTAGGAGACAGAGAGAATAGTGGGGGTGTAAATAATGAGCAGCAGCACTTGTATGCAGTATCCATTACCACAGTCTGTCCTGTCCATCCTCTCTGTATTTCATGTCTCCTCATGAACTCCATTCTTACAGAGATTCAGCTGAAGATCTTATCATCTGTATTCAGGATCATAATCCCTGACAAGTAGAGCAGAGAGGGGATGAGGCAGCTCTTTAACTCAGGGTTGTGAAGTAACTTGTCCTGCTGTGTAATTAGGACACATTTTGTGTGTACTAATAGGACGGCCATTTTGTTTCTCCTAATGTTTGCTCCCTAGACAAATTGAACCATTATAAGTAAAGGTATTTGGGAATATATTTATACTAAAGTTATATTTAAGTATTTTCATTTTCTTAATTCCCAGAGAACCCCTTTAAGCCTAGTACAGTATATCGTGGCCTGTGCTGCCACTCACTGATACTCTGTGGCTTAGCTAGTATGACATCAGTCTATCATGCGTGTTGCTGAGCTGGGTATCTAATCATCTAATGTGAAACTGCTGTATTTAATCATATCATGTGTGATACTGTCTGCTGAACTGCTGTATGTAATCATACCATGTGTGATACTGTTTACCCTTCCCTGTGCCTCTGGGTCTGTGCGGCCATGCTGCAAAAGACAGGTTATGTTCTATCTTTGGCAGGAACATGCGGATCACAGATACATTGAAGTCCATGGGGTAGATTTATCAAAACTAGAGTAAAGGGAAACTGGCTTAGTTGCCCCATAGCAACCAATCAGATTCCATCTTTTTTATTTTTTTTTTCAAAATGAAAGCTGGAATCTGATTGGTTGCTATGAGAAACTAAGCCATTTTTCCTTTACACCAGATTGATAAATCTCCCACAATGGGTTCGCAATGCAATGCGATGTGCACATGGCTGGTATCCGTGTTTTATAGATCCACTGTTTCACACATCATGTGAATGTCTCCTGGGGCTGCTTTCACTCAAATTTTTGCTGGTGTTTTTCTGAACTTTTGCATTTAGGCTGTCCTGCTGGAAGGTGATCCTCTGCCCCAGTCTCAAGGCTTTTATAGCCTCTAACAGGTTTTCCTCTGGGATTTCCTTGTATTTAGCTCCATCCATCGTCTCATCAACTCTGACCAGCTTCTCTGTCCCTGCTGAAGAAAACCATCCCTAGAGCATGATGCTGCCACCGCCGGAGTGGTGTGTTCAGGGTGATGCACGGTGTTAGTTTTCTGCCCAGGTAGAGTTTTACATTTAGGCCAAAAAGTTCAACTTTGGTCTCCTCTGACAAGAGCACCTTCTTCCACATGTTTGCTGTGTTCCCTACATAGCTTCTGGCAAACTACAACTGGGACTTTTTGTGCCTTGCTTTCAAAAATGGCTTTCTTCTTGCCACTCTTCCATAAAGGCCAGATTTGTAGAGTACACAACTAATAGTTGTCCTGAGGACAGATTCTCCCACCGGACCTGTGAATATCTGCAGCTCCTCCAGGGTGACTATGGGCTTCTTGGCTGCTTCTCTAATTACTGCTCTCCTTGCCTGGACTGTCAGTTTAGGCTGACGGCCATGTCTTGGTAGGTTTGCAGTTGTAAAATTACACATTCCGTTTTCAGATGATGGATTGAACAGTGCTCTGTGAGATGTTCAGAGCTTGGAATATTTTTTGTAACCTGACTCTGCTTAACACTTCTCCATAACTTTATCCCTGACCTGTCAGGTGTGTTCCTTGGTTTTCATGATGCTATTTGATCTCTACTGTTCTCCAACAAACCTCTGAGGCCTTCACAGAACAGCTGTATACTGAAAATAAAGTACACATATGTGGACTCCATTTACTAATTAGGTGAATTCTGAAGGCAGTTGCTCACACTGGATTTTAATTAGGGTTATCAAAGTACAGGCAGCTAAATACAAATGCACACCATATTTTCTTTTCACTTCACACATATTTGCCACTTTGTGTTGGTCTATCACATAGCATCTCAAAAAAATAAGTTAAAGTTTGTGGGTGTAACATGAAAAAATCTGGAAAAGTTCAAAAGTTTTCAAGGCACTGTATACGTTTTCATAGCCACTTATGTAGTTCTGAGTGTTTCAGTCACATATGTCCTTTATCAATGGTAATCTGCGGATGTATGTGAAGTAATAAGAGAGACTGGATATGTTTCCTCATTTAAGTGGCTGCTGAAGCTCGACTTGCACTGAAAACTGGCTGTTAGAGAACTGAAGTCATATAGATGGAACCATGTTTTACTAGCCATTAGTAATGAGCAAATTCAATTCAGCCAAATTGTTTGAGCGATTTGATTCAGGTCTGAATAAATTCAACCTGGTTGAAAGTGCTCCATTTGCCCTGAAAATTTGTGGAAGACATGCTCGGGTCTCCTAGGACTCTATACAACCCATTTCAAACTCTCTGACACTAAGGCCTCATTTACATTTTTGCGGATTGAATGCACACCTGTTCATTTCAGTAGGGCTGTCCGCATCCGTATATCGGTTAAGCAGCCCTGCAAAAATGATCAAACATATCCTATTCTAGTCCATTTGGCATACAAGGATAGAACATTTCTACAGGAGTAAAAAAAAATGTAATTATGAACATGGCCAGTATTCATGATTTGCGGAACCGCAAAACAGATACGGTCATGTGCATAAGGCCTAAGCCAGCATTAGTAATCTTAAAGTGACAGTGACATATATGACTATGGGTAAACATGTAGCTTCTGGGAGCAACAAACAGCCTGTTTAATAACACACTGTGCTGTAGGATTTTTTGTGTTTAAAAATAAAAAAATGTCTTTTATGTAGCAAATGGCTGCCAGTGTGTATCCTGCTTCTTCTTTCCTGTCTTCTGATCTGAAAAATGGCTGACACCATGTTGAAAATTTGTTTTGTTTAGAATTGATTTGGACATTTTTACCAGCCATCTATAGCGTATCCAAGAAAAAGCTTGTTGCAAATGCAGCTCTAAGCAAAACAGGGCTAAGGTCATCTCCTACTTATCAACATGGTTAAAGGGGTTATGCAAGTTATATTTATTGATGACCTATCCTCAGGATAGGTCATCAATATCAGATCAGCGGGGGCCCGACAATCAGTTGTTTGAAGAGGAGGCACGCTCTGTGCCAGCGCTGCTTCCTCTTCATTGTTTGCCTGCTCGCCGTAACAACAGTAGCGGTGAGCAGCTATAATTACACCCAAGCCGTCCCATTCATTTCAATGAGTGACTTGTTCCCATACACTTGTATAGGAGCGATCCGTTCCATTGAAATGAATGGAACGGCTTAGGTGTAATTACACCTGCTCACCACTATGTATGTTACGGCAAGCAGGTAAACAATGAAGAGGAGGCAGCGCTGGCACACCGCGCACCTCCTCTTCATACAGCTGATCGGCAGGGGTGCCGGGTGTTGGGAAGGTTAATAATTTAGGAGAAAAGCGGGTAACTTGAGTCCTTGAAGTTCCTTCTGATTGTGGGTGCCACATCCAGATCTTTACAAAAGGGTTGCAACCACAATGGCCTAAAGGACTACTGAATAAATAATTACAATATGACATGGAAAATGAAAACAAAAATCACTAACAATTCTAAAAAAATCTGTTTAACATCAAAACATGAGTTGAACTATAGGCAAATTCCCCTTAACTTCTGTGATACATAATATCACTAGAAAATAATTTGGGGAGCTGATCTCAAGCTTATTTCTGTCTTCTGCTTCATGAACTAGCTGCTGAATGGAAGTGCTGACAAACGTTTAGTAAAGGAAGAAGTAATATTTTGTGTTACCTAGGAGATCTAACCAGCAAATTATCTTTAAAATCACTACAAAGGCTAACCTTTCATAGCTCTTCATGCAGTCTGTACTTTTGAATTGTGGAATTGCTTCCCCATAATTAGATAAGAAAGAATAAGTTGCAGCCCTGTGCACAAATTACTACCCAGTGCATGCAAAATAATGTATTATATGTAGCAATTTATTCTATTTATTGTACAGATATTGATGTGCATTGGATTTATGCTATTTTTGAGTCAGCACCATGGTAACTGGTCTCTTGACAAAGGTCCCATGTCAGAGCTAGACAGAAATAGAATAAGTATAGCAAGCAGCTCGGTGAAAATTCATTATAATTATTAATATTATTTTAGCTTATTTGGAAAGCACAAATAGTTTCCACAGTGCTGTATAACAAGGCACACATTCATGACAATATTGAAATAAAAAGACAAAACAGAATACAATGGTACTGGAGATGAGGGTGGTCTTCTGAATGTAACTGCTCTATCAAAGCCCATTAAAAACGCAGCAGTGAAGCTTACACTCTACAGTAATTATCAGCAGGCAATACAAACATATGAAGTTCAAGACCAATTACGTTACAACATATTGAACCACCAAAATATGTTTTGCCACTGGGAGGAAACTGGTGAAAATTTAAAGGAGCATCTCTCCAGCCTATTATGATTACTTACACAGATCAATAGAATGCATTCGATTACAAAAGTAGATCATACAAACTTCAGGTCCGCTGTCATATTAAGTGGGTAACGGATGAACAAAGAAGCTGTATGCAGATTACACTATAGCTAGATACCACCACCAGCAATACCTTATCACCCTGCCTAGTGTGCTAGATCCAACACATAGTTTCCCTATACGATTTACATACTCTACACATGGAATTACAAAATTCTGTCAACCTACCACATGTCTACTCAAGAATAATGATAAGTGTTTGTACATGGGAGATGTGTTTCTGAACTTGGATTTCTAGATACATCATATTTAGTGGCATGCCATTGGTTTCAGTGGAATCAATCATAACTAGGCCCGGCATTTGGAAGCCCATGGTCCTTGTCGTACAAGGAAGCAGGAATAGAATATAAGAATGGCAAAACTACCAGGGCAGCAGAAATAGCAGCTGCTATGGAACCCAAATAAGGGGGCACACTTTTACTTGGAAATAAGTTGCAGTTATCCATGAATAAGTGGTGGAAGAAGACCATAGAAAAACAAGGAAAAACATAGTCCATCTGTAGGGCTGTCTCCACATGAACAGCTGCTTCTGGGGGCATGGGGGCAGAAACCTTGTTACCCTGCACCAGGGGCGTAGCTAGAACTGACTGGGCCCCACAGCAAATTTTTGTATGGGGCCTCTCCCCAACTTAATGGACGTACTCATACATGCGCTTGCCACATACATGGACACGCTCATAGACGCACTCACCACATATATGGACGCACTTATACACACAGTCACCACATACATGGACGCACTTATACACACAGTCACCACATACATGGACGCACTTATACACACAGTCACCACATACATGGACGCACTCATACATGCACTCACCACATACCTGGACGTACTCATACACGCACTGACAACATACATGGATGCATTATACACACAGTCACCACATACATGAATGCACTCATACACACTCACCACATACATGGACACACTCATACACGCACTGACAACATACATGGACGCACTCATACACACACTCACCACATACATAGATGCATTCATGCACATGCTCATCACATAGATGGACATATATACTGTATACACACACACACACACATTACACACACATGAACATACAAGTAGTTATACACCTATTTCTACACACAAACACTTACCTTTCCTGTAGACAGCTGATGTCTGGTCCTCACAGGCAGCCTGGCGAAGTAGGTGCCATCACCCCTCTGTGCTATCTAGGGACAGCAGTGGAGGGGTTAATCAGTAACCTGGAGGGAGGGGGGCAGGCAGGCACTGTAGAGCTCTGTGTGCAGGAGCTACCAACCTGCTCACACTAGCTTGGTGCTGGGGGGGGGGCTTGATCCCATAAAGTTCTGCTATTGGCAGGCAGCAGATCAGGGGCGTAGCAATAGGGGAAGCAGGGGAAGCAGCTGCTTTGGGGCCCAGACCCACAAGGGGCCCCCTCAGGAGGGAGACTAAAAGATTTTCTTGCCAGGCCCCCCTCAACAGTATTATACAATGACATTATATACAGTGACACTATAGAAAGCGGATGGAGCGGCTGTCACGCCTTGTCTGGGAGAGCTCAATCTTGACTAGCCACAAGAGTGAGGGTTGCATGTGAGTTTGTGGGTTGCGAGGAAGTTTCTGGGGGGGCCCCATTAAAAAATGTGCTGTGGGGCCCAGTTAGTTGTAGTTACGCCACTGCAGCAGATGTCATAGTAAGCTGCCAGCCAATAGAACACAGAAAGCAGTACTGGCAAGTGTTGTGCCAGTACTACGGATTCCAGCCTGAGAACAGCCATAGGAGGAGGAGAACAGGCATGGAGGAAGTGTACTGTGCCTGCAAGGACCTTCGATGGGCAGAGCTCCAGCGCTGCTGCTGTAAGTGGCATCCTCTTCTATAAAGTGCAGCAGCTGTGCGTAAGGGCAGCCCAATATCTAATAAAAATATTCGGGCCCCCAAACAGTTGCTTTCCCTGCTTCCCTGATAGCTACGCCACTGCCCTGCACTCGGCATCAGCACTGCATTCACTTCAGACTGCTGAGATTTGCTGTCAGACTGTTTGTAAGATGACTGAAGTTGGAAGAGTGGGAAGAGACATACACTGTGAAGTGGAGCTTTTCTGAATATGCATCACTCCACCAGTTATTGCCCTGCTTAAAGATACACAGACAACTTTCTGCTGCAAAACTAGATTTTTAGATTTTAACTTCTCCATAAAACGGTAAAACAACCTGTATTATTACATCTGGTACAAACTGTGTAATGTTGACTATTTTGACACCATCCATATCTCTACTGTACTGGCCATGTCCTAAAATGAACACTGTACTACTGTACACCCACACTTCTCTCTAGTCAGTTCAGATTCACTGAGGAAATCTTCAGTGTTCATTTTGCCATTCTCAAGTTTCTCATATCACCCTTTCTCTTAGTGACATCTAACTTGTCTCTTCTAAATCAAGTGGAGCCATCTTTCTCACCTGACTGCCATGACCAGGTCCATTCTCTAGTCAATAGCTGGATCTATATCTTCCCTACTCTACGTATGTACACTTGTGTACACAATAGGTCATATCCATATCAGCCAATATTGCCACCCACTCATAAAACAAAATAAATTAACCCCAATAACGTGTATCTCCACCCTCGTAAATGCTCAGCCCGACAACAATTCTCATGTAGATTGCTCCATTATTATATATGGTAGAGCAGGAGCTGTTCATAGTTGCCCACAGTCCCAAATTTATAGGGAATGCCCCTAATTTTCAGAAAGAGTCCATGCAAATTCAGGCTGTCCCATGCAGAAAATGGGTTTGAATTATGTAAATCTTGCCCATGAAAGGAGCAATCCCACATGATTTGGGTTGTTCCCAGATGGGGCCTTTTTGTCCTAAATTTATTAACTACAAAGTTGGTAAGCATGACTCTGCTCTACAAGAGATGGTAATAACACAACCCTCGGTACATTATACTGTAATGACTGACAAGCCTGACAGGAATGGTGAGCAGGATTGCATCCCTCCTCCCCGTTCTTGTCAGGCTGCTCATCCATAACAGCATATCTCACACACAGGATTACATTATTATCACCTATTGTAGGTCACAGTTCTCTGCCACTGGGTTCAGTCTCCATCATTCCACGGTCAGCTCTTCTTCTCCCTGCTCTTCTGAAATACACATCCTGATGGGGGATGGGGAGTGGCATGACTGCTGTAGCCAATCGTTGGCAGCAGTGGGTACCTGCTCCCTTTGCATCACCTGTAAAGTGTTTTATATCCTTGGATAACCCATTCAAGGAAGAAAAAATGCTAATGTCCAGCCACATGGTTGCTGTGTTTCCTATTGAAGTCTGGCATCTAATAAAACCCACAGCATAGGGCAGCACTTTGTTTTTGTTCCATCTCCTCCAGGCTTCCATCTCTTCCACCCTTAGATTGTTTTCTTTGTTACTACTGTATTTCATTACATTTCAGATAATATGTCACTGATTACTTGTTACAGTTTGTTTGGTCAACAGATGTCACAGCTGTCACCTGAAAGGACCTTGCTAGGAGCAATGGAGGTTTCAGTTGAGTCACATAGACAAATGAACAAGGATGTGCCAATGGTGGGAGCTGATGCATGGCATTCTGGTGCACTCTAAGGTCAACAAGAGTGCAAATATGTGAGGTCATTTCATGGTAAAAGTAGTGGCCTACCCTCATACAATAAAATAATTTTGATCTCTTATTTGCTATTTACCATATATGTAGTTATAAGTTGCTAATTTTTTAGAAAGTGGCCCAGTTGCGATTTCTGTACTTGTGGTTATCGGCAGTTAGATTGATGGTCTTGGTATAGCTTTTGCAAAAGCATCTAAGACATGCTGGTGGTAAAATCTCTAAATATATTGTATGCTTCATACTTCTCTTGACCAGCCTGTGTTTATACAGATAAACTGCAAATTAATGATGATGAAAATGATGTGCATATAGAAAGTGTTTAATTTAAAAGGGTTATCCCATCTTGGACAATGGGGGCATAGCGCTAGAATATGCCCCCATTGTCTTATAGGTGCGGGTCCCAGCGGCACCTATATCGAGAGCGAAGCGCAAATGCGGTCCGGCTCCCATTCATTTCTATTGAGCCGACGGAGACCCGCACCTATAAGACAATGGGGGCATATCCTAGCAATATGCCCCCATTGTACAAGATGGGATAACCCCTTTAAGTGATTTGTGGGAGAATAGGTGCCACATACATAGTCATACAACACAATAAAAACAGTGGAGCCCAGTGAACACAGCGGCTCTTAAATTAGTTTAATGCGATTCTGGCAACTCTGATGCCTCCTGTCTGTCACTCTGGCAGCCGCACTGTCACAATACCTGTAGTCTTTACTTCTTATTAAGCTCATTGACATTTCTATGCCAATATGTATTGTAGACTAGCATTATTTTACGTCTCTGAGTTGAACTGTTTTATGCAAGGTAAAAATATAGAAATGGAATTGATTCTTTGTGGCTCCTCTTTGGATGATCATTAGCTGTAAGTAATCCCCTAGCTCCTGATCTCTAAAGGATTGTGATACACAGGTGAACACTTTGCTGTCTTCTTTGTTTGCTTTGGGAAATTATGACTTGAAAACCCTATCACCTAACTGTAACTGCTTCCATACATAAATACAAGCATCTATTGCTATTGAGTTAAGCATTAGAAAAAGCATTTAAAGTACATTTTAACCTTCTTAGGCTGTGTTTATAACAATTTTACGCCAGCAGTTTAGTCCCTGAGAAAATGAAGGCATTAATAAGGGACACAGAACTTTATGTGTAATCAGACTATGTGATAATTATGGTACTGCTGTAATAATCTTTACTGGCAGGTGCCACCTGAGACAATCCTCACCTCCTGGTAGGTGCCGTGTATTTTAAGAACAGATTATAGCCATTCTGTATGCACTATATGGATGAATTGTCATAGAGACAGTTGATAACTATGACTAATCTGGATGTTCTCTGTAACATCTAATGATCTCTTCTGTTCATATTAAGCATAATTAGGATAGTATGCAAAGTTTCCAATATGTTTATTTTGGAGCTAAATGCTTTTAAGGACAAAGCCTCCTTTATTACATAGAACACCTGTAGGAGAAAATTTGTTATATACTTTTAGTTTGTAAGTTGTGTGGATCAGCAATAGAAAGATCTCCATAGATTAAAGCAGTTTCAGAACCCAGTTTCCAGAACCCAGCAACTCCTGCAAAACCACCTTAATTAAACAGAACACCCTTGTAGGAGAAGGTTTGTAATATACACACCATTCTGAAGTTGCATGGATTGGTCTTCTGGGAACCTGGTAACGTGATGCTCTTCTTCTAAAAATCCATTTCTGTCGACATAACATCCATTAGTAGGTTTCTGACCTAGGCTATGGACAGGGCATAAATGCTGTATGTATGGTCCCTACTGCATGTGCAGGCTCCTGAATTCACCTCATCTGTACATGCACCAGGGAGATGAATAGTTCTGGGGCTGTCCACAGAGGAAATGATATCAGGTCCGTAGCCCACACTCCAAAAAAGGGCAAATTGACTTACTAAGAAGTTGACCCTAGTGTGTGGTGGGGTTGAGACCCTATATAGCATCCACTGACTTCCCAAGGAGTCACCCCAGCCACACAACTATCCCTGCGCTTTGAGTCTCTGTGAGAAAAACGTGTTGAAAATATTTGTCACTGACTGGATCCGTGCAATTTCAGAACAGTAAGTATGTTACACACTTTCTTCTACAGGTGTGTTTTGTGTAATTAAGGTTGTGTGGTAGTCACTGGGTTCCAAAAAAACACTTTAATCCATGCAGACTTTTCTGTGGCTAAACTTTCTGATAATGTTAAACTGGAGGGGTCATTCATACTTTAAAGAGGCTGTCTCACTTCTTTGTATCATGCAAATGGAATTTATCATGTGGATAAAGTTAATACAAGGCACTTAATGGGATTGTCTGAGTTATGTAAAAAAAAAAAATAAAGCACTGTTAATCTAATGGTCTGCAATATATACATAAACAAGTTTTAGGGAAAAAATATATATTTCTTAATTTCTCTAGTTCTGTTCTGGCACTTTGTTGACATGCAGTTGCAGAGCTGTGGAGGGCATGTATCAACAATCTCTGAGGTCTGAGAGCCTCCAGCCCTGAGTCTGTGCTGCTGATGGTAAAAGGGGTTTAACTTTCCTGAAGAATCATGGGGGAGGGGAGACAGAGGGCAGACAGCTAAGCCAGCAGATCGTGCAATGCAGGGGGCATGGCCAGCAGATCAGCCAGTGCAGGGTTTGTCATTCCAACCAGCACAGCCTTCACAGAATGTCATTAGAGCAGGGAAAGAAGCTGACATCAGAGGTGATGTGACCCTCGCCTAACTAAGCGAATTGAAAACTTCTTACATTTGCTTAGTTAGAAACAGACAAAGCAGAAAAAATAACTTGGACAACACCTTTAATAATGTATTGTGATTGTCCATATTGCCTCCTTTGCTGACTTCATTCATTTTTCCATCACATTATACGCTGCTTGTTTCCATGGTTATGACCAAACTGCAATCCAGTAGCCGGCCTATATGCACTCCCCCAGTCCCAGCAACCAGAAAGGCTGGCGCCTTTTCCTATAGTGTGCAAGCACAACCATGAGTGCTGGATTGCAGGATGGTTGTAATCACTTGATACGAGCGGTGTATAATGTAATGAAAAAATGAATCAAGTCAGCAAAGGAAGCAATATGGACAATCACAATACATTAGTAAGTGTCTTGTACTAACTTCCTCTGCATGATAAATGCCATTTGCTGAAGTGAGACAACCCCTTTCAACCTATTCATCTATATTCATGGTTTACTTTCTGTCTGTTACTTGGGACAGAAATAAACAGCTTTCACATAAATAATCAGTGATTTCTGTGAATCCCCTTTTCAGTTGGTAGTTTATAATTTTGCCAGAGTTTCGCCCAAATTGTGCAGAGCATTGATGTGTGTTGCAATGTACAGTGATTCCTGAATGTGTGCAGGTCCTGATAATCAAGAAGGACCTACATTGTTCAGGTGCTGATGCCAGAGGGAGAAGCTGGTTGGCTCCACAGAGGAGGAGAAAGTCAGAGTAGAAGTATCTGTATGTAAGTATTTGGGGTTTGTATCAGCTGGTGTCTGGTGTTTGTAATTAGGGATTCTGGTCTTTTGTCTGAATGCCTTTAGAGGGTATGTTCTAAGCTCAGTATTTAGGTATTTTTGTTTGGGGTCTGTAGTTTAGTGGGTCAGTTATAGGGCCTACATTTTTTTTACAGGTCTTTATTTTTTAGAGGGCTTCATTGGGGTCTGAATTCATTTCGATTGTTTAGATTATTATTTTCCTGCTGATGGAGAGGATGAGGAAGCTGTCTTATTTCCAATCTAGACTGTAGGTGCTAGCTGCAGGGATGATATACTGCTGTAAAATAAAAGCATGATAATGTTTTAATAGAGCATTATTTTCCATTGATATTACATGCTTGTTTCATTTCTTTGATTGACCCATTTGAAAGTTTTGTTTGAGAATTTTTATTTACAGCTCTGTATATATGACTTCCTAATAATTGCTTTAACCCACACCAAACAGATATAATAACAAATTGAATTCAACATGATTTTTTTTTAAATCCAGGTCAAATCTGAATACAAATTATTGACAATTCAATTTGGGTGAATTTCTCAGAATTATGTCAGCAATTTTTCAATTTCAAACGACAGGAAAGATGAAGAGGAGGATTATATGACCTCAGGTGGTGTCTTTGTATATACACCAGTAGACATTTTCCACCAAAAATTTTCATACCATTTAAAAGAAAACTAAAATATCCTAGAATGAATTTTGCTTTTATAGAGGCTTTGTTACCTATAGCAGCTATGTGTTTACTATAGCCATACATGTCGCTGTCACTTTAAGATTATGAATGCTGACTTGGTGTTTAAGGCCTCATCCACATTTCCGTTTTTCACTGACGTGTGCTGTCCACATTTTTCACGGACACCACACGCACCCATTGATTTAAATGTATCTGTTCACATTTCAGTATTTGTTTACTGACCGTGGGTCAGTAAAAAAATCACGGGGACATGCACTACTTTGATCCGTGATGCGGACCAAGCACGCCCATTGAAGTCTATGGGTCCTTGAAAATCACTGACACACATCCGTGCTGTGTCCGTGATGCGTCCGTTTTTCACTGATGACTAATAGGAGATTCTTTGGAAATCAATTTTCAGCTGAGCAACGTCAGTGAAATATGGATGCCACACAGATGGTAAAAATGAACACACGGACCAACCACGGATCCTTCACAGACAGCTTCACGGATGAAACACGTACGCTTTTTTCACGGATGTGTCACTGACACGGAAATGTGGACGAGGCCTAAGAGCTTGAAATGAGTGGCATACAGTCCTCAGAGAGTGTGAGAGTGTCAATTCACAACTTTTTCAAGGCAATTGGATCCCTTTTTGGTTTAATTTATTCAGACTTGAATTGAATCTCCTGACTGATTCGGCCAAATTGAAGCTTCATCAAATTTCAAGAAATTCACTCATCACATTAGTCTGTAGCTCCCATCGCTTGTACAACATAATTGTTTACTACATCATGATAATAAATAACCATTTGTCAGAAAAAAATCAGGAAAACTGATGTTTAGCATTAAAAGGCATTTATTTTTTATATTCCCAATGTATGTATCATGTACATCTCAGCGTCTAACTTGAGATTTTCGGTAAGTGTAGAGAAAATGGAACTGTAGCAGTTGAACTGTTCTATAGGCAGGTGCTTGAGAAAATCGAACATTCACGCCCGCTTCATAGTTTTTCGTTTTCATCACAAGCAGTACATATTGCCTGTTCCATCTTAACTAAGCAAATAGGCAACACCTTTGTATTTTTTTTTTGTTTTTAGTTTTTTTACTGCAAACGGGTGTGAAAAAGTATACATAGTAACTCAAGAGTAGAAGTTCAAACAATGTACCAAAGCAATAGCACAAATCACGTCTGTACAAGTATCATTGATTCACTTTTAGAATTTGCTTTAAAACCTTGATAGAGATGTGTTACAATCATTAGTAGACGCCAAGAGATGAGATTAATTTATTTACTAATGCCTCGATTACAGAGGCTAATACTCATATACTTTTTTCTTAACTCTCAAATATATTTTACAATTACCAGTTTTAAGTCAACATACTGCATTTATTTACATGTACCTATACAAATGGTAGATTCCGTTACTGTGCTACTACATTCTTCAAAAACGAACCCCCACAGAGAGGAATGCATGGCGTTACAATAGGGCCTCACCTGTTGTCTCGAAAGATAATTCTCTACACTATGGTAAATGTGACTGTGATACAGGGTCAATCCCATTACTGTATGTGTATTGGGGAACAACTTTCAATATCTTTGCATTGGACACATCATGCCGGTAACATATATACGCATGCGCTGCCTCCAAGATTAACATCACATACATTTGTTGAAAGGCTGCCACATTTTTGTTTTTACAAGGTAATATAGAGAAATATAAACTTTAATCCAGAGCCCATGGATGAAAAACTATTAATAAAAAAGAAAACCAAGGTAGCCACCAACCATAGAATGTGCACTATTAAACACCTTTTGGTTGTGACATTGCCTACTGACCCTGTTACCAGAACAGAATAGCAGCAGCAGCAGCCCTCATCTGAGGCTATTATTCCTCCACAATAGTATACACTTGTTAAACTTCCCGTATCACATCTGTCCATCTCCATACAAAAAATCCAAGCTTTTTCTGAGCTTCTTGGCCTCCACTCTTCATGTGTATTCTTTGAGTTGTACAGAACAGCTTTGTAAACTGGTCGGTGACAGAGATGTTCTGTTGGACGTTGTATCAGATAAATTCAGCATCACATTGTGATGATTTCAGTCTTTTAAAATGGACGATTCAACCTCTAACAATGGTTTACTGCACTTAGAAAGGAAATGATGACAAGAGGTATGGCATTTTGTTAGAAGCAAAGAATATGTTTCTTTCTACCACGGAGTATATGGTGACAAAGGACTAGCCACAAACAAAGCAGGGTGGATTTATTCTCTTCAGAATAGTATGCATTGATTGTGTTTCTTCAGGTTTTTTATTTTAGGTAGATGGTTTAACGTCTTCCCATTGGCATGTCTCCTTACTACCACCAACGCACGTCTGCAAATACTTCCTCCTGATGTCCAGAAACTGTCTGTCATTAGTGCACGTAGCCAGAAACGTAGAGGTGAGCAACAGTCAATAGAACATCTACATGAATGTATAGCAGAAGTCGATAAGTTTGTGTCATACAATATTTTCCCTTTTTTCATCCACATCAAAGGCAGGAATACAAGAAGGCATTGTTAGATGTGGTGGACAGACATGCGAGCCTGCTGATTAACAGATACGGTTTTAAGGCCTTTGTCTATGTATGCTGAGTTACATAAAGGCATAAGCACGGAGTAGGAAAGACAGTGAGAGACAACCAAACATAGACAGAAGAGGAAAGGAAGAAGTAAAGGAAGAGATAGGCTCAGGATAAAAAGATACAACTTGTTAATGTATTGTCAATTATATTATGTATTGTACAGATGGAGAAGTTTGTGTTGCTTGCCCTTTGATAGCTTCTCAGCATCTTTGTTAATAATACTGTCAGAGGTTATAACAAATTTCATGGAGTCCAGCGGCTGTTCACCACATTCATTCATCAAGCCCATATAGGTAACACCTTCATCATCTAGCCAAGAATGTCAAGGTAAACGGGGGAAGCCTTGGACAAGTTCTGAAGGAGACTGTGGATTTCTTTGATGTTCAGCCTCATGTGAGGCTCCCTCTGCCAGCAGCCTATCATTAGGTCATAGACTTCCTTCGGACAAGTGCGAGGTCGTTGCAAAACTCGGCCTTGAGTTATACACTCAATCACCTACATGAGAGAAGGATTTTTCAGATTACTGTTATCACCAGTTTTGTTTTTTTACAGATTCATTCAGTGATGCACTTTTCAGTGGGAAATGTTTCTTTTCTAGCTCAAAAGAAAATGTATGGATGGGTTGACATCTGGCCACAGCAGAAAATCTGCGGCAGAGGAGGAAAATCACCTGGAAATGAGCCAGAAATCTCTGCAGCTCAGAGCTGTGGAGATTTCTGTTTAGGCACATGGACTGCCAGAGAATGTGCCTAATTTATGATGTGGCATGCATCTTATCATAAATTAGGTGCATCCTCTGGCAACTCAGGGCATATCAAGTCCAGCGCAGAAAGCACCGGCCTTGATAAATCCCCCCTTTACATGTGAATGTATCCTTAATGTGCACTAAATAGTAAAGGTAAAAATACACCATAGGGAATACATATTGCAATTAGTTATTTTTGAGTAGAAATGAAGCTAAAATAGATGCACTAAGTACACAGAAAGCATCATTTTGCACATTTTCTTTGGGCTATTGTATATGCAGATTTTCTGCATCAGTCTCGAGAATTTTCTAAGGGCATGTCCACTTGGGGTAGATTTTCTGCATGGGTTTTAGAGCATGCTGCAAGTTTCAGCCTCAGTCAAACTTGGTACAGAATTTTTAATGCAGATTTTATTGTGGATTTGCTGTTCTGCATGTACCGGATAGCACTTTTGCTAAATTCACATATGCCCAACATTTTTGTAATTAGTCATGTACAAATTGTACCATTTTTGTGAATGGAAAAAATGTCAAAATGATGCAGTTGAGAGGACTACTACAATGCACAATGAGCTGTACATATAGAGTATGCTTTGAAATTAATGAGCTTACAACTTTTATTATAACTGATGGGATGCCAAATCCTAACCTCTTAATATATGAGCCCTATGCTAGTAAAAAAACATTTCTTACAGGAAATACAAACTGTTTGCAAATACTCAATATATTATAGTTCTTAGTTATAAATTGCAGCCAGTTTTAAAGTTAAACCCCCTCCATATAGACAACTAAGAAAACACCCCTTCTCAATACTCCAGCAGAAAGACACTAGAAAAAGCAGTCTGTCACTTATTTCAGGGTCACCTATTCTATTTTTACAGGGGCACCTATTCATTTCATACTGTATTTCCCTTGCAATATTGCATACGATATGTACAAACCTCATTATTCGATAGCTGGTACCATGGTTGCTTTCCATAAGTGAAAATTTCCCATAGCACCACTCCAAGACTCCAGACGTCACTTTCTGTTGTGAATTTCCTATACATGATACTCTCAGGAGGCATCCAACGGATAGGTAGCATAGTATGCCCTCCAACCTAAAGACAAAAAAGGGTATGTTACACTAAGATATATAATATGATGACAGAATGTGCAAATATGTACTTAAAGAGAAAAAATGACTTCATCAGTAATAGATTTTGTATACAAATGTCCATAGTTTTGGGGACAGCTTATAATTTTAGTTTTTTTTTTCTTCTTACTGTTAAGCTAGTCATGCATGGTCTAGTATTTCAGAAGATGCATGAAAGATTCAACCACAATGACAGACTCAGCATGAACAGCAGAAGTGACAAAAAAATCTAATATCTATAGAAATGTTCTATTATAGATGCCTATACATCTACAGTATATGTAGTCTTATTATTTGTGTTTATTCATTTATGTAATTACTTAAAAATCATCATAGAGGGTTAGGATCTACCCTTAGCTGTACCAAGAGCTTTACGTATCTAATCATAACACTAATGTAGATGTATCCATATAGTGATGCAGCCCTACAAAGAAAAAACCTGGCATAATTTGATTAATGAATATGAACAGGTTTTCAGCATCTAAATGTAAAGAATGAGACAAATTTACTAATCATGTCTAACATTTTGACAGTGTAAACTTAGATAAGCAGTCATAATCATGCTGACCTGCAAATTAAAGTTATCATGTCAGTTATACTGTATGGTAAATGCCTTAAAAATCAAAATCCAGTTCAATGGTGGAATTGCTGTTTTTTCATGCCATCACCACAAAAAAAAAAATAAAACTTTTACAATATACTCCTCCCACTAAAATCAAGCCCTCATACACCTATGCGAATTGAAAATATAAAAGTTATAACTATTGAAATGCGAAAAAAATGAGAAAATAAAATGCTGCATCTTAAAGTCCCAAATAGGTTGTGTACTTATGGGGCTAAATCAGAAATCCCCCAAATAAAATGCTTTATGGACTGTAAGCACAATCACTTTATAAACATACACCCATTTACATTCCCATAAAGACCATCACTTAGCAGTGCATTAGCTCAGACTCTGACGTTTGTCATAGACAATATAGGAGCTGAGTAGGAACCAAACACAAACCGGACATCTGATACACGTACAAGCTCTAGACCTTCTCGAGTCTGATGTATTCTGTGTATCTTGTAAATTTATTTTTCTTAGCTTGAGACCAGAGCTGACTATATAAAGGCAGTCTTTGTTTTATGCCCATTTAACGTATTTGCACCCAAAGAGACGTACTGTACCAACAGTGTTCCATATAGTACAGTTCCAGATGGTTGAACTTGTTACCAGTTGGGGCTGTGACACTGGCAGCACCGATTAGACTGTGCAGGGAAACAGCCCAACTGGTAACACAAATCTAGACCTTCATTGCAAACTGCTAGTAAATAATTCATACATTTTAGCAGGAATAATAAAGGAATAAATAGTAATATAAAATAAGATAAAATAATATAAAATATAAAATAAAATAAGAATAGATTTTCCAGAATCATTACAGGAGGGATCCAAATAGTTGCCAAAACAGACAAATCAGGAGAGCTTACAGGTCCTCTTTAAAATCCTTGCACATTTTCTTTATAGAAACATGTGTTGATCCCTTTAAGAAAAATAATAGACTCTTTAGTGGTATGGATAATGTGGTAAACCACACACAGTATAATTAATTATAATCTTGTGGTTCACCACATAATAGCGGTTGACTTAAAAAAAATAAATGTTGTAACTTCAAGCATTTGACATGACAGTTGGAAGACATTGGAAGTCAGTTAATGTGCCTAAAAGCCCAGGACATTCAATACACATCACCTTGCCTATCCATTGCAGCTTTATTTATTGATATGGTTTCCGGTTATGTCTCCATCATCTGTTCAATAAAACTTAACTCACTTCAATACATTACTGTGAAAGACAACTTTACATAAAAACCACACCATAACATCTTCATCTAGACATAAAACCATATCTTTAATCCTCAATATATAAATGAAAGCCCCTTTAAAGAATGGCCAGCACCTCAGCAATTACAGCTTCATTATCATCGTGATATTGTGGTTTTCAGAGCCATTATGATATTCTTAGCAACCCATTCAGAGCAGCAGGGGGGATATTGTCTAACCACAAAAATTAATGAATAAATCACAAGGAATATGTATTACAAACACCAGCATTGTGCATACTATCCTCATTGATCCAATGGGAATTGAATTCACAGTTATTTTAAACACTGAATTTAACATTGAACTGATATGAATAGTACATGTACGGAGCAGTGTAGGTCAGGCAACACCATTCTGGGTTTCTGGGATAGATATTCAAAAGATATTCATGTGTTAATTTTCATGTATTTTTCCAGAAACCCAGAGGAGCATGAACTGACTTACGATACTACTCATGCATACTTGGCACCCGCCATAAAAAGAAATAGTACCCCAACCAAGGCCTCTCAGGCAGCCAAGCATATTTTCTTTGCTTAGCTCTATTAAAGGGTAGTTGTTCCTGGTATGAGATAGTTTTCCTTTCCTTTTGGAAAGGATACTGACTTGCATCTCTCTTTTCCAGAGACACATTATGTGGGGACACAAACACAGCAACAGATAAATCTCTGTCTTCACTGACCCCTCCTAGTGGGGTGCCTACTTTTTCCTAAAAAGAAAAAACACCCCATGTGCTATGGAAGATACTCAAGATAGTCTTCTTGTTGATAAGTTGTATCAGAACAGTCAGCATTTGGACTGGTATGAGGGGAAGGTTAAGGTGGAGGTGGGAGCCCTGATGCATAGGTGTGTTGGTGGTGGTAGTAGTAGTGGTACTTGTAGTCACGGTGGTGGTGGTGGTAGGGGCGGTGGTAGACATGGCAACAGTGGCGCTTGGGGCAAATACAGATGAGGGAATCATGAGGGGAACCAAGAAGCCCATGATGACATATCACAGTCTGATAAAAGTGGTGGGAAGGGCAAGGACAATGATGATCATTCTATCTTGGAGAAGACCTGGGAGCAAGTTTGGAGGGGTGAAGGTTGGCTGAGGAGGAGGTTACATCAGATAAGGAGTGTGGTGGCTGTGGCAGCAATACAGAGCAGAGGCAACATACTGCCAAAACTTCCAAAAGAACTGCCAGGGTCAGATCTTCTGTTGTGGCCAACTCGGGAACTGGTGATGCCACTGATACTATGGGTATAGGCTGAAAATGTGCCAGACTTAGGCCAAGCTCAGTTGCCGCTAGCTTTGTGTGAGTATCTGCCATATGGCAGTTTTTCTCCAGAGTGCCAGCAAACAAAACCATTGCCGTGTACAAGACAAAAATAAGCCATAAGTGTTCAAACACTCTATTGCAACATATGAGGTGACATTGACAGATCCAGTGAGAAAATAGAGTAGTTGGAAAAAGACTGTACTCCTTCTTCTTTTCTTCCTTGTGGAAGCCAGGCCGCATTCACATGCAGTACAGTGTCCTTGTCATCATCATCATGGGTTACTGCTTCTCTCAATCAGACTACCCCTCCTCTGCTTTGTCGTCAATCATCGATAATGGAATGTCTGGCCAGGAAATAACTATATGTGCCCAGCAATCCAATGGTGTGCAGTTTTAACTTCCACCAGGCCAAGTCGCTGGCGATGCAGTCACTGCTGTACTACTAAGTGGATTCTGCTGCCTTGAGGGAACAGATTGCCTGTGTCAGCCTCAAATGAAGATACCTACTCGCCATTATTTCTCTAAAAAAGCCATCCCTGCCTTGCACTCTCACGTGGTGGAGAATGTGAGCCACTTCTTGCAATTGTCTCTGTGTGGCAAGGTGCACACCACCTAAAGAAGCTACTATGGGCAGATAGAGTCTATGTCTTTCACCTCCCAATGGTCAATGTTTTCTGCGACAGCAACAATACAACCCCATAGCAACAAGAGAATATCCTATTGCCAAGAAAAAAAGGAGATTTCAGTCAGCACATCCCAGTACGCAGGTGCACGTTGCTATGGCTGATTGCACAAGGAAAGGAAAATACATACAATGCAACGGCACACTGCTAACCAGATAAAGCACAAAATGCCATAGAGATATGAAGTATTCTGGAGCTAATGCTATGCTTGTTTGGTAAATTAAAGATTCTTGGCAAATATATTTTGTACAAAATTATCTGAGCCCGTCCACCAAATCGTCAAGGTGATCTCTGTAGAACGGGAACCTAACACTATTTCCTACCTGTTATGTGCCAACCTTGGCTTCCGTATAATCAGGGGGTGTTTGGTTCCACATGCATGCTGGGTCCCTTCTGCCATTTATAGTGCTTCAAAGGCCTCCACTAATACACCTGCATCCCTGTATTAGTGGAGGCCTTTGAAGCACTATAAATGGCAAAAGGCAGAAGGGACCCAGCATGAATGTGGAACCAAACACCCCCTGATTATACGGAAGCCAAGGTTGGCACATAACAGGTAGGAAATAGTGTTAGGTTCCCGTTCTACAGAGATCACCTTGACGATTTGGTGGACGGGCTCAGATAATTTTGTACAAAATATATTTGCCAAGAATCTCTAATTTACTAAACAAGCATAGCATTAGCTCCAGAATATTTCTTATCTCTATGGCATTTTGTGCTTTATCTGGTTAGCAGTGTGCCGTTGTATTGTATGTATTTTCAATATCCTATTGCCACCTCCACATTTCTGTTGATCTGGTTCCCACACCAGGCACTTATAAACCTCCTTCATGTCCTCCGCAATGGACATTCTCTCATCCTCAACAGAAACAGGGCCAAGCGTTGCTTCCATTCCCCCTCCCTCAAATTATTTGTGTAAACTGAAGCGTCGCCATGCTGTCTTAGAATGGTCCTGATGGGTCTAGAAAAGAGAAGCCATGCAGCGGAACAGTTGTTAATCTTCATCAAGGAGCAAATATCCCAATGGCTGTCTCCCTGCTGACACCAATTGGGCAATGACAATGGCAGGGACATCATGGCTGTACTTATTTTGGGGTCAATAACACATGCTCCCTGCATGGTGCACTTAAATTTAGTGGTTCAATGCTCTTTGAAAACATCAAATCAACAACAAATCAGTCGGAGCAGTGTGTTTTTAAACAGGCTGTTTGTTAACACTGTCAACCATGTGTTCACTCATAGATATATAAGTCAGTTTTCTCTGACATTATTTACTATTGCTGTCATTGCGTTAAAGATCTTGGGGGGGGGGAACAAAAAAAAAATTAAAAAAAAAAAGATACAGAGTCCTAGGACACCTCATGCTGTTATATACTATTTTTAGGGCTATTTAAACAATTTTCATTTAAGCAGACTTAATTTGTTACAATAGGACTTGAAACAAATTTCAAGAAATTCATCTCACCTCTAGATTTCAGGTACCCAAAAAAACATAGTTTACCCCTTAGGCTAGTTACTAAATCAACCAAATTGCAAATGCAATAAACAGTCAGTATATAAGTATATACCAGAGGTGTGAATTGAGACTCCTTTGGCCCCAAATAAAACATTAGTACTATTGTACTAATAAAAGGCAGCAGTGCTCACATGGGCGCTATGGCCTCTTCAAAAAGCGGTTTAATAAGGATGCTAGGAGTTGACCCATCATTGGTCAGATATTGATGATGTATCTGAAGATAGGTAATCAATATTTAAGCAGCCACTAGGCTATTCAAACACCAGGGCCCTGGTCCAAATCTCTGCATGGTCTATAGTTATGCTCCCTAGTAAAACCTTTTACTTCTTCACACATTATTCTATATACTGTATTTGCAATAATAATCCACTTGTATGAAGAGACCAAACATTTAAGCCCTGATTTATCATGCCTTCACTCCAGAAATCTGGCTTCAAAAGATATTTTTGTATTTTGTACTTTTTGCAAAGACCTTTTGCATTTTCAAACCACTCACTCCAGTTTTGAAATATGGGTGGGAAAGTGGGCATGGTTAGCTATGTTAATGCATTTCGTTCCAGATTTATCATAGACTTTTTTTAAAAGTCACAATCTCACTCCAGTAAGAGGGTGCAGAATGAAAACTGGAGTAGATTTTGTAGGCAAAAATGTCAAGTCTAACGATTAAAAACTTATCAAACAACATGAGACATACATGTGGCATAAAGTACGCTAACAAGACAATGCAAAACTGACCCCTCATGATAAATTCTACTCTTAGTATATCATTGTTTTGCTGCAGGGCAGCCATAACAAGTTATGTGACTTTGTACTGACCTTTAGGTTCACATAAGTAAACTTGACACAGGATGACAATAGCTCCTCCCTACAATACTACTCTTTTTCATGGAGGAATGGCTAATGAAATTATGTCAACTTGCTCACTTGCTCAAGAATAGGATTATATACTATAGATATCCCAAGTGAACATGACTAACTCCCATTTACTATAAAAGTGAGCAATGGCCACATGGGAATTGATTACATTAATTCATTATGAAAAAAATGAGATCATGACATGTGGCTTTCTTTAAACATCTAGTACTTTGACTAGTTATGGATTAACACTAATGTGTGTGCATGTGGGGGTGGGGGGTGTTGGGGGGTGGGGGTCATCAAGTCTCTTTTTCATATCACTGTTGTGACCACTTTTCCCTTCCTGAAGCAAACACCACATATCTTAGCTACCTTGGTTTGAGTGTGATATTTAGTTAAACTGCAGTCACTCATGTTTTTTTTTAGTGAAATTCAACATTAACATATAGGGTAGTATATTACACTGTTGGTTATAAGGATGTACAGTACATCACTGAGAATTTCCATTGGTAAAGACATAAGGCCAAAGGTGGACTGGCTGCTAGCCAGGTACATAATGATCTGGTGCTCTCAGCATCAACTAATGCTAGGAGCATCAGGTACTTATGCACCTGGCCAGCGACCACAGGTACCTTCTGAACTCCTCGGGACAGTGATACAGTTGAATATTGCTGAGTGAGTGGCAGTATTTTGTGATCCACTGTGTTATTTGGCTCTACTAGGGAGGTATTTTGTTGGCCTCGCCTCCTTCTCTTGTCCTTGCCTACTTGTGCTACATTGGGCCACTGTTAGTTTTTTATTTTCCAGGGCCACTTTAAGTTGCCAGTCGCCCTAAGCATAAGGCCCTAGGATACAGTCATTTTATAAAGATTTTGGAAATCCAAGGTGACAAGAAGTCACATTTTAGGATTGAATCTACTGTACCTATTTCTATAACTTCATTATCTTCATAATTTTATATATTTTTTTATTCTTCTCACCTTAGAAAATTAGCTGTCACATGACTTCTCTCACACTAATAATTAACATATGCCTGACACACTGCCCTACATTGGAAATAATGGAAATAACAATAATAAGCTACTAAAATGTAGGAACCATACTGTAATAGTATATACAGCCATAGGGTCCCATATCCAGGGCGCACATACAAAGCATTAATTCATTATCATAACATAATTTCAAGTAACGCTATACCATCCAGCTAAACATGCTCTAATGCTAGAATGCAATTCACCACCAAATTTACCAACTTCATATCACTGATATTTCTATATTTCCAAATTAAAATTTGATTAGAACTGTTATAAAAAAAAATAATTCATCATTTCATTTAATAATATCTAGATAAGTCAGAGTAGAGAGATTTGCCAGCTTTTCTTTTTGCAGAGAATTGGAATTTGACTCTCCACAGTTCATTTTTGCATTGTCAACACGCAGCAAAGTATCCACATGAGGGCACTATAGTGAAAAGATTGCTTGTTTTCCAGGCATCAGGCAATACATATATATTCTATGTAATAAGGCTTATTTAATCACTCATCATCAAATATTGACAAATGGGTCCCCTTGTTCCACAAATAATTGGAAAATATTGTAGCTAGATTTAGAAGCAAGATTTACAGTGAATTTGTCTGATTCTCTCCTTGAAAACAGAGAATGATCACATTGTCTGCCACTGAAACTCACCTGAAACCTACAAACATGGGTCCTAAGAACTTGTCCATTATGCAGAAGATGAGGGAGAAGAATGTCCCAACATGGTTGCCAATTATGAAAGCTTGAACCAGTTAAATGCTCTTGTTTTAATAGATTACTAGTCGAGGTTTGATGGGACTTAAGAAAAAACTCAGGGGAGTGTTTCTTTAAAGAGAACCCGTCATCAGGATCTTCCTGTAGCCCTTGTAGGGTTAGCTTAGTTGAATCTAAGACCTTTAATTTAGAGATCCATTGTTTCATTCTGGTGAAAAAGTTCCTTTAACCCATATGCAAATGTGCAGTTAAAGGAGCTATCCAGGTTGCACCGCATCCCGTGTGGCATCCACTTCCTGGATCAGGTGCGTATATCGGTATAACAGTGAATTTCTTTGAATATTACACAGTATATTACAGTATTAATCTAGCTTTGCACCATGTTCAGACATTACAGCAGAAGCATTTGAAAAGTGTCATGAATATATGTCCTAAGTAAATTTATGCTTACACAGTAGCATACAATTGCTATTCACTCTCACTGATAAAAAGGAAATACTGTGTTTTTTTTTTTTAATATGGTTGAGACAGGTATATCGGCCAAACATATGCCACAATGACACACGTTTTGCTAATAGAAGCCTATGGGCACATTTCACAGAACGTGATCGCCAAGCATGATATGAACTTAGTCTTAGTTTATGATTGTGTCAAAGATGAAACTGCTCTATAATTTTTTATCATCTTATTTTCTTGCGAATGTAACTCTGCCTCTAGATTATTTCAGGGTGAAAGTTAATGCATATTTAGCTTTCACTTATGCCAAACCACTGCTTTTGCCCACAATTTATTACATGTCAAATGTGAAATTTCGTGTTGCCTTCTAATCCCAGTGGGTCTGACCAGAGGCTACCAGGCTCCAACGTCTGCAGCAACATTAGCAATGTGGTTCAATACCATGCCATAAATAGCAGGAGCACTGTGGCAAGGGATTTTCTATTAGTGTTGAGTGAAATGTCCGAAGTGGGCTTCGATCTTAATTTCAGCCACAAATTTTGTCTCGCTTCGTGGTAACAAATCAATTTTTCCTAAAATGGAGGCTAAAAAAAATATATATACTCACCTCATCCACTTGCTTGCGGAGAGGCCGAAGAAAACCCGCCAAAGGACCTGTGGCGAGGGTGATGACGTCACCACGTGATCACGCTGGGCGCGTGGTGACATCATCACTGATTAATCCCGAACAGCTGAATGTGAGACACAGACGCCGCGATCAGCGCTGAATGCGACATCTAAGGGTTTACGCCTGACAGGGGGCGCGATTGCCGTTAACCGTCATTGTGCTCCCTTCATACAATGGAATGGAAGTAATTCGTAACAAATCAAATTTCTTGTTGAAGTTCAATAAAGCAGCTGATTCAAATTTTTCAAACCTCCGCACATCTCTAGTGAAAATCATCAATCACATTTTGTTTGCTTATTTTTGGATACACATATTGATACATATGGAAAGCAAAAACCCAGCTCCTGTTAATGATAGTATAGACAGGAGTGGGGCGGATGTGTTTTGTGGATGTCTCTGAGACTGGGGGGAGTAGTCAGTTCTCCGTCTGGATTTGCCTCAATATGGGAACTTGTATTTGTAGCTTTACCTGCAAATTCATGTATGAACTCCAATAAACTATTCACGGGTGACAACTCCTATTGCTCAGTGCCTATCTTTGTCAGTTACAAGTCGATTTTGTGACAGTTCTTGAATTGTTATTTCCTGGAAAATACAAGTATTTACTAAAACAGACTCATTCAGGAAGCTGAAATGTCCTCTTTAAAGCATTTTTTCAGGATTTCCTTTTATTGTTTGCTTGAGCTTCAAGTGACACACAAAAAATAGGTATGATTTAACACCTCATCACAGTCATTTTACTTTCACAATGGAGATATTTTGGAGTTAGACTGACCTACAATGAAGATATTTTGGGGTTCGCCTGAACTACAGTGATTACTCTGGTATCTGCACAGAGCTGTCATGGTTATAGGCTTGAGTTGAGGTAGCATTAATTTATACAAAGTACATGGAAGTCCTCAAAACATATATATAGAACACATAGTATTTAATTATGCATTCATGAACTACATGTCCCTAGGTTGCCATGGTCCAGAAGATTATATTATTTTTATGTTGCATAGGCTACTGTATAGGCCTATGTTTTATCCTTATACACAGAAATCCCCCCAGGAGAATTCTCCACAATCTCTGCATTACCGTAACTACCATAGGGGGGTGCAGAGATAACAGTCACACCTAGACCCTGGGATAAAGGGCCAGAGGGCTTCTGCCACATAAGAAGGTGGCAGTATTATAAATGTTACAGAGTAGCTGGGGATCCTGATTATGCACTGGAACCCAGGAGCTTCATTTTATGCCTTAGACCTCAATGACAAGAATAAAGGTGATAACATTGATAATTTTACCATTTAATTTATGTTACTTTTTGGTGCACGTAAATTATTTATTATTTTATTTTGTGCACTTATATAGCGCTACTATATTTCTCAGCAGACATTAGCATCAAGCTACTCCCAATGGGGTTCACAATGTAAGTTCCTTATCAGTATGTCTTTGGAGTGTGGGAGGAAACCCACGCAGACCCATATATTACTGTATCAATCTACTTTGATGATGTAATAAGCATTTCTCTGCCGTCACATTCAAATCAGAGGCCAGTAAACCTTCCTGCATACATTATTCTGGGGGGGTGTTTTATGTGACTGCTATAACTCCCTTCATCCTCAGCACACCACCACTCCCAATAGGCACTGGCACACACAGCTCTAAAAAACAACCTTTACCTGTTAAAATATGTACAAATAATACACATGTGGCATGAAAGCAAACTGTAGTAATGGTGCTGCATACTAATTGAAAAACTAATGACTTCTTCCCATCTCTACCTTCCTTGTTCTGAATTGCCTATTTCAAGCAGAGCAGGTCGGCTGCCATGGAAACTGAGTCCGGGAATGCGCAGGACCCATGCAATCAACAAGCGCTCTACAGCTCAGAAGCTCACAGTTTAACTCTTTGCTTAAGAATGCAGAAAATGGAAAACGGGCTAAACTAAAATGCAACAAGAGGAAGCATTGTCCGAACATTATTATGTTAACTAACAGACTGAGGATATTGCTGCATTGCAGTTAATGCTACAACTAGGTGACTATGCCAACAACAGATTAAATAATGCACTAGCAGTAACGATAAGTAACCCTCACTAAGGTACCTTCTGCAACGTAAGCACCACAACACTTATTCAATTATTCAATCAGCAATTTATTGTACATTACAGTTGGGTGCCATATCTATTTTTCTTGTTAAGGTTATGATGCACTTAAATTGGCTAGTCCTCATGGCAGTATCTGCATTTCATTCCTAGGGGCCACAATCATATGAAGTCTACAGTGGATTGCATCTTGCAGGTAAAAACTGACTGTAAAAGTGATGACAGATGGTTTAGGGATTGACCACTTTCTGGTTATCGTAGAACAATGCGTCTGTGAGATGATTATATGACACTTTGTGGTAAATCTGCACCATTTTCTAGATTTCATAAGGTATGCTCCCTTATTTACAAAGTCTTTTGTGCTGTCCACACAGAGGTCCTGTCTATAAAATGGCCACTGATGGATGGTCATGTGACCAGACAAATTATCTCTCTACGATACCCCCTCCATTGAAACGCACTGCACATACTCTAAACTCCCAGCAGAACAAGTGCAGATGTATTTTAATGGAAGCAACATCACATGGAGGTGATTTGCCTAGTCACATGACCCTCCATCAGCAGCAATTTTATGGACAGGACCTCTGTGTGGAGAACACAAAAGACTTGGTAAGCAAGAGGGCATGCCTTATGAAATACAGAAAATGGTGCAGAATTTCAACAACGACTATATTAGTAAGTGCCATGTAATCATCTGACAAATGCATTGGTCAACAGTAAACAGAAAGTGGCCAACCCCTTTAAGATTTTACTAGCTCAACAGTGATGGAAGACGACCATGATCCTGGTCTATCTAAATCTTAGACTTTAGGCACAACTTAAAGAGGACCAATCATCATATTAAAAAAGTGACATTGTTTATCTGCATGCAACCCCAAGTTCTTGAGATATGATGGTCACCTAAACTTACAGAACCTGATATGCAAATTTGAAGTGGTTAGCCACGCTGCAAACTAACTTCTGGCTGAGCTTCAGGCTTGTCTCTGTGGTGGTGGCTGTGACAAGTTTCTCTCTGGTCTTTGCAAGAAGATGTCCTGGCTGAAGTTACTATACAGCATGGTCTCATAAGATTTGCTGTATCCTGCAAGATCATGCTGCAGCAGACTTCTGTGATGCTGTCCACGATGACTGGACAGAGTAAGAACAGGGAAGAAACCTCCCCTCTTTCAAAGTGGTTGCCACTGCTGTAGTTGACCACTTCAAATCTACATATTAGGTGCCATAAATTTAGATGGACATCACTCACGAATGTAGGTAGGAGAAGCAAGAATAGAAGAAGACCTGCACAACACAGAGTCATAAGAATAAATGTTCCAGAATTTTCATTTCATGTGGAATACAATTATTTACTAAAGCATACATGTCAGCAGTGGTGACAGGTCCTCTTTAATTTAAATTTTGCTTCATTGCACTGATTCAAATAATAGCTTTTCAGAGACCAGAATACCCGCTATTTCTTACAATTGTGCAATTACAAGTCTATCATTATTTACTTCCATGCCAGGTATGAACTGTAGGTCTAGCAGTCCTAGCATAAGCCAGGTCTCTTGTGTGAGACTACTAGAGGACTACTAGGTTTTTTAAAGAAACATCACATAACTACTGGTCAGTCCACCCTTAATCTGTTATTTTGCTAGCCTGGCATAGACCAGGGGACTCAAGCACACGGCCCGAAGACTGCATGTGGCTCCTGAGGCTGGGACACTACAGGGGGTATTATAATATAGGCAGGAGCACTGTGTCCTACCAAGGTCAGTGAGAACCACCCATCACTCTTCTGTTAGTGGTTTTCATGGTCCCATAGACTTCACTAGGAGTGTTTGATCAGCCATATGGTCCAAGGTAGTTCATGTTTTCATTCCACAGTCAGTGGAAAACCAAAGATTTGTGAATAAACACATTAAACTTAACTGATATGTGTCTAGTCCATAGACCACACAGACAGGAGATGTCCATCATTGACTGACATCTGATTAGGTCCTAAAAGGTGGTTTCCTGTTTCTCTGTTTAGTGCCATTGGTTATAGTAATCCCTTTTAAGGAGGTAGAAAAATGTGTAATGTATGAATATTATAAACCATACACCCAAGGGCACATCACCGTTTAGCTTTCCGTTCTTCTGATCCATCCAGTAAAGAAATTGGATCCTATGCAATCCTTTGCATAACCGATGCAACAGAATCCATTTTTGTACAGGATCCTGTTTTTTTTTCTCTCTCTTCTGACGGATCAGAAGAATGGAAAGCAAAATGGTCATGTGAACTTTAGGCAAATGGTAGATGGGGACCTGTACCAGATTTTACATTGCGTTACTGGAACTTCAAATGATGGCTCTGGGTACATGTGTACCTAGTTTTGTCAGGAGGCTTTAAAAGAAATATCTGTAAATTTAAAAGAATCCAAATAAATGTTGAAATGAAATGAAAGCATAGGCTATGTTGGTAGTTTACGTGCATTAACCCCTTTAAATCAGTTTTACTTTTGTACTGCAGAGGAGGTTTCCTAGCAACCTCTGAATAGTATCTCTTGTGTTGTTCGCAGATGAAGTGCTTGAGATCTGAATTAATTGGCTACTAGGCAACAGCTCAGTAGTACAACAGACATGATCCTCAAATATGTGCACAATTCATGGGTTAATACGTAAGAGGCAAGGAATTCAGCTGAATTTCTGGGCCTGTATAATCTCAGGATGGAACACAAAAGCCTGATCATACCTGAGACCCTGATGATGCAAGTTTTTTCTATTAACATGAAAACAAATTTAAAGGCCTTTTGAAATAAACAATATATATTTTGCAGCCTCACCATGTACTCACTCCTTCTATAAGGCCTCATGCACATGACCGTGTGGTACCCCAAAATAGGGTACTTGCAAAAGGTTAATTGATATACAGTCCTTTGGTTAATTGAAATATTCTTATTTATTGTATTTTCATACTCAACAGTATTGTATGGATAGGGTTGGGGTAACAACCCTGGCTCAATCCCTTTAGGATACTAGGAGATGGACCTAGGTCTGCCCCCTAGTCAGTACTGAGTTTACAAACTAGCCTTGCTACTGAGAGGACACATCTGCGCGTTCCTCAGTAGTGATGAGCGAAGCGAGCTTTGAATCCTAGATCCGAAGTCACTTTGGTCAAAACTTTGTTTGAATACTCTACGGAGATTCGTCTCCGTACAGTATTCATACATATGAGCTCCGGCAAGTTGAAATGTGTTATCACTGAAGTCTCATGAGACATTGCTGCTGTGAAAGGGAATATTACCAATGCACCCTTTCACACTTTGAGATGGTTTGACCAGCTGTATCTTACTTCTGTCCCTCTCATCCTGGGAGTTACAGAACCTGTACCAAAAACCTCAACTGTACGCTTTAGGTTCTACAGAAAGAGAGAGACTCTCTGCAGAGAGAAGTACCTCAACCCCCATCATTACTGCTATCTTACATTGCTATGGGGAAAAAACTGCACTGTGAACTGCTGTTGGGATGGTGCCTTGATATTGTTAGATGAACTTCTACTCCTATTCTGAACTTTAGTAAGGACAGAATCAGATTTATTTATTTGCACCAACTGGCCCAGTCGCTGACTCCAACACCATTCGCTCCATCTACACTCCTGCTTTGCACACTGCCAGAACACCTAACACTAAGGGCATCAAAATTACCATCAGGCAGGAGCCTCAATATCAGGGTGTACCTCAAGGGAAGAAAAACCCCGACATGCAATCTAGGAGGATGTCAGCATGAGAATTGCCACTGTGATCTGTGTTTCAGAAACTTCTACCACTCCCATCCTCCACTCGCTCCTCCTGGGCTGCCGTTACATATGTTGGTCCGCAAACAGACTGGCAAAATACGGATACTGTCGTTGCGCGCACTGCCTTTTTCTCACTCCCATCAGTGGAAAGGGCCATCCTTGTCTGCTATAGGGACCAGACTAGGACATGTTGTATAACTTGTGGAACAGCCACACAGACCAGCAAACAAATATGGATGTGTGCATGGTCCCTTAAAATGAATTGTTCAGTGTGCTATGGGCAAAAATATGGAGGACACACAGATGAAAAATATGGGTAAAATTGGTATACCGTTCATCCTAGTAAACATTGTAAACTTGGTGGACTAGAAAATGCATAAATTAACTTAAGTCAAAATGGTGTCATCATATTTTAAGATGTCTGCAACAGAAACTGAAAGTCCTGATTTCTGTACTCCAATAAATGTTGCCTGCTCGCCTCCTGCTCATTTGTTCTATGAATTTGTAACCTATGAAACTTGAATGTGAACTCTGAGAAAAATTGCTAAGAAGCCATTAATCCCTACATGCAATATATACAGTACAGACCAAAAGTTTGGACACACCTTCTCATTCAAAGAGTTTTCTGTATTTTCATGACTATGAAAATTGTAGATTCACACTGAAGGCATCAAGACTATGAATTAACACATGTGGAATTATATACTTAACAAAAAAGTGTGAAACAGCTGAAAATATGTCTTATATTCTAGGTTCTTCAAAGTAGCCACCTTTTGCTTTGATTACTGCTTTACACACTCTTGGCATTCTCTTGATGAGCTTCAAGAGGTAGTCACCTGAAATGGTTTTCACTTCACAGGTGTGCCCTGTCAGGTTTAATAAGTGGGATTTCTTGCCTTATAAATGGGGTTGGGACCATGAGTTGTGTTGGGCAGAAGTCAGGTGGATACACAGCTGATAGTCCTACTGAATAGACTGTTAGAATTTGAGAGTCATGAAAATACAGAAAACTCTTTGAATGAGAAGGTGTGTCCAAACTTTTGGTCTGTACTGTATATAAATATATATATATATATATATATATATATATACTGTATATATATTAGAGATGAGCGAATCTATTCGCCGATTTGTTGATTCGTATCGAATCTTGGAAATTTTCAGCTGCAAAGCGAATCCGAATATTTGGAGATTCGCTCCGTTAAGATTCTAAAATGTTCCTAAGGCTTTCTACGCATTCGCTACGTACTTGTCCGATAAATTGTGCGCTAATGCTACGTATAAGTTACTCTATACACTGTTGCGTACAAATTCAATTACTTAGCAAACTTTTACTGTTAGTTCGTTATTTGTGCGCAAAAGCCCTGGAAGAAAGCGGTACCTGACCTAGTGGGCAGGGCTTGCTCTGATTGGCTCAGGCTCGGTAAGTCAGTGACTCATCACTTTTGCTGTGACTGCTGAGACGAGTGTGAAGTTCCTAAAGACTGAGACCTGTGTTGTTGAAATTGGTGTGTAATTGTTCAGGTAATCCATATTACACATCAGGGATACTGCAGGGCAAGTGCAGGGCCAGTGCAGGGCTAGTAATTAATCAGACAGGGAGAGAGATAGGGAGAGAGACAGGGAGAGACACAGGGACAAAGAAAAAGACCAGCTGCAGAGCCACAGAGTCAAGTGAAAAATGTCTGGAATGGATAAGCAAAAGAGGTCCAGTTCCAGCCGGACCTCGAGCTCTAAAAAAAAAAGAGACCGTGGCACAGGGCAGCACTTCCAAACGACCTGTAGTCGGAGCTTCTACTTGTAGTATTCACAATACTTGGCCGGTGTTCCACCAGGCTAACCCACTAAGGTGCAAAATTGTAGTGGAGGAGAAAGTGGATGAGGTAGTGGAGTGGATGGCATGCTCATCTCAGTCTCAGCCGGATGATCTGCTGTCATCTGCTGATACAGTATCATGTAGCCAGGGGTCAGACTCAGAGCGTTCCTCCTGCTCCACCATTCCTCTCAGCAAAGCCCGTCCTTTTCGTACGCAATTTGTACGCTCCTGTATGCGTACATGTTCAAAGAAGTTGCGTACCTTTTAAACCTGAACGTTCGTTATTAGTGCGCGAATGTTCGCAAAACGCCTTAAACGCCTCAGAATATACGAATCTTATGAAAAGTTCGACGAATGTTCGGCGACTAAAATTTTGAATGATTCGCTCATCTCTAATATATATATAGCTACAAGATTTTACCTAATTAGCACTTATAAGTACACATCATGTTATTAATGCATACGAACGATGATCTGTATGTACAGTATATATCCGCATCTTATTCCTGAAGACTAAACATAAAACTGCAGTGATTTTCTTCTTTTATTATCATTTCCTTAAAATCATGTATTTAAAGAACACCTGTCAGCAGGATCAACTGTATTAAACCAGACATTTTGCCTTGTAGGGTTGATCCTGCCGATTAAAATGATGCCCATCTTGTGAAAATCAGTTAAAGTGTTCCATAATAAAATGACTTTTATTCTTCATGCAAATGAGGTCTTCAGTGCTCTGAGGGGCATGGCTCAGCACAAGAAAGTTAATGAGCTGAGGTGCACTGAGGGCATACCCTCCGGTGCACACCAACCCTAATTTGCATAAAGTATTTTCCCAGGGAACGTTGCGACTAGCTTTCACAAGACAGGCATAAATTTTATCAGCAGGATCAACCCTACCAGGCAGTATGATGGGCATAATGGGGTCAATCCTGCTGACAGATGCTAATAAAGTAATATTGTAAGGATGGAAGTCAATGCTAATAGGGTATTTGATGATATCTGAGAAAACACACAGGGGGAGATTCATCAAAGAAAGGAAAACTGGCTTAGTTGCCCATAGCGACCAATCAGATTTCACCTTTCATTTTCCAAGGGAGCTCTTAGAAATGAAAGGTAGAATCTCATTGATTGCTATGGGCAGTTAAGACAGTTTTCCTTTCCACCAGTTTTGACATATCTCCACCACAGTGTTAGACTGAATTCACAAGTCCATATTCCAGAGTCTGTATTATGTATCCTGGACTGACCATGGGTTTGATGACTCAGATTCACTGCATTAAACCCATGGTTGGTCCAGGACACGCGTGTGAGATAAGTTAGGCCCAAGCCTAAGGGTGGCCCTATAAGAAAGGGCTCCCATTTTCAGGGTGCAGTAGTTTCCATTCACTGCTTATGTGCAGTACATGTATTGCAGTTAAAAAATAATAACGCTAACATCTGTGGAGGCTGATTGCAGATCCTGTGATATTTGTCAGAATAACAGCACAGGATGGGGCTCAACAAATGACATTATAAGTCAGTAGACTCCATTGAGTGCCATTGGTGTCTGTCATGTAAACAGCAGCCCTCGTCATGACCCCCCCGTCATTTTCAGTTTTCCTATGATGGAACAGAAAATGCAGATGTATGGTTGTCCTCCCCTAAAGGCAATGCTTTTAGGGAGAAATAACTACATACTGCAATACAACATCCTATCCAACATATCACCATTTTCTTTAACTCTGAGGTACAGTATGAGCTGACAGACTTCTATGGGCGCTGTATTACAGATGTATACAGCACATATCCATTATACGGCCATGTACAGAGGAGATTTATCAAACTGGTGTGAAGTAGAAGTGGCTTAGTTGCCCATAGCAGCCAATCAGATTCCACCTTTCATTTTGGATAGCTCGTTTGGAAAATGAAAGGTGGAATCTGATTGGTTGCTATGGGCAACTAAGCCAGTTCTGATTTACACTAGTTTGCTAAATGGCCCCCATAGTGTCTGGAAATCACGTTTTTGTAATAGCTTTTATGTTAGTGCTATCGTTGTAAATGTAAGACTATCACAAATGATGTAATACTGTTTTTCAAATGCTGCCAGTTCTCAGACAAAGTATGTTATGATCTCATCCATGTTCCCTTTCCATGCATGCATCTCATTACAATCATCCCAATGAAGTAATTAATGTGGACATGAAAGATGTTGCCTAATCCCATTATTATTGAAATGACTGTGACAATCATCTTACCCTGTAGTAATCAGTGCTATAGACATCTCTAGACATTCCAAAATCTCCAATCTTCACTAAGAGGTTTTCTCCCACCAGACAGTTCCTTGTGGCCAGATCTCGGTGGACAAAGTGCTGAGAGGCCAGGTAAACCATACCTGCTGCAATCTGCTGAGCTATATGAAGCATCTGGGATTGAGTGAGCTCTGCAGGACGGTTTCCTTCTGCCATAAGAACAGCATCTGGTCCATGAGCCCTGAAAGTAGAGAGACAATGAGTTCATAAAATACAACACATTTCTAGACCCTTGTATAGCTTTGCAACACCGCACACCGGAAGATAATTCATAATATAAAATATTTCATGAAGGATAACTTAAAGTGAATCAGTTTTGACCATGATGAACTGCTGATAGAAGTAGGTAGGGGCTTGGAAGATGGGAACAAACATTAATTTATGGAGTTATTATTCTTTATGATGTCAGATTCTCCTCTATAAATTGAGTTTATGTTAAACATTTTTATGAATGTTTGGTGATTTTTTTTTAACTTATTTTCTTTGTCCCTATCTATATTTACAAAAAAAGAACAATCCTGTAGTTTTCATACTCGTCACTTTCTGTTCTTTAAGAGCAGCCACATGGACCATAGACACAATAGACTGGAGGGGATTCATTGTCTTCTATTTCATAGTTTTAAAGGTATGTGATTTGACCTGTGCAGAGGTCAGGTGGGAGTAGATAAGCTGCAATATCACCTGTTACAAATAGTGGAACATGTGCTATCTATACAAAGGTGATATCTGTCATTGTAATCTTGCCTGTGATGAAAATTTGATGGCTACTGAAAAGTTATCTATACAGCATGGAGGTCTCCACATATTACTAGACCTAGAGGCCAGTGCAAAAAACGCATGATTGTAGGTATTTTTTAGATAAAGATAATGAAAAGAAAAATTCACTAAAAATTCTTTGAAAACATGTTTAACATTCTATTCATTCTGAATAAATTCAACCTTAATCAAAAGTGCCCCACTTGTCCTGAAAGGTTGTATATGACACTCTGGGACTCCTAGGACTGTATCCAACCCATTTCAAGCTCTTTAACGTCAAGACAGCATTAATAATGTCAAAGTGACATATATGGCTATGGATAAATGGATGGTAGCCGATGATAACAAGCAGCTTGTTGAAAGACACACTGCACTGTTAGATTTTTTTTAAATTAAGAAATTATCCCTTTTTGGTGGCAGATGCCTTATTCTCTGTCTTTTGATCTGTAAACTGGTGACCAGCCTTTTAAGCAATTTGTGTGGGGGGAATCAAAATGATTTAGATTTGCTTACATTGGAATATTTTGGGAAATTCATAACCAATTTAATTTGTGTAGAACTGATTTGCTGATATCTATAACCTTGTTGCTCTGGAGATAAATATTCAGAAATTATTCAGCAAATAATTTTGAACCTATTAAAGGGGTTGTCTCACTTCAGTAAGTGGCATTTATCATGTATAGAAAATTAATACAAGCCACTTACTAATTTATTGTAATTATCCATATTGCTTCCTTTGCTGGCTGGATTCATTTTTCTATCACATTATGCACTGCTTGTTTCCATGGTTACAGACCACCCTGCAATCCATCTGTGGCGGTCATGCTTGCACACTATAGGAAAAAGTTTCAGCCTTTCTGGTGTCCAGGACCATGGGAGTGCACATTGGCTGGTGCTTTTTCCTATGTTGTGCAAGCACAGCCACCACTGATAGATTACAGGGTGGTCTGTAACCATGGAAACGAGCCGTATATGATGTGATGGAAAAATGAGTCCAGCCAGCAAATGAAGCAATATGGATAATAACAATACATTGGTAAGTGGCTTATATTAACTTTCTCCACATGATAAATGCCACTTACTGAAGTTAGACAACCCCTTTAAGGTTGTCAAAAATAATCAGCTCTGCTACATTCGTCTTTTTACAGTATTTATTCTGTAGTAATATCTTTCATGTGAATACGATAAAAAATATTTCACACTGTCTTAAATAAACACTGTCTCCAAGATACAGAAAACAGATAGGTAGGTCCATCAAACATAAATCATATCACATAGTCAAAGCTAAACAGGTCATAAAGTAGGGATGTGACAACTATAAGATTAATGGTGGCTAGCCTAGCTGTAATGTGTAATAACTCATTACGGATACAACTTTAAATCATATCACACCCACATATCAATTTTTGTTGGCCCCAAAAAGGCACACATTTGGCAGAAAATGTATCTTATATAAATTTACTATTGTGTATCTCAGAATGCCAGCACATTTTCTCCTAAATAATGGTGTATGTGTACAATTGGCTTGACCTGATATACATGTACATGGCTTCATTCAAGTCGAAATTAATAACCACCTTTATGAATAAAGTGCTAACAGATTGTGCTGTGATTTGCAATCAAAGTAGGCAGCATGCATTTAAAATGACAAACAGTGGAAATAAAAGCAATGACCCTGCCCTTAAAAGCTTACAAATGAACTGCTTGCTGACAAAGGATGACTCTACTTGTCTTGAGTGGCAGGCAGTAGCTGCATCATGGAGAGCATACATGGATACTGAGACTATGCCCACCTGATCAGAAGAGGGCCAACATCTATAGCCACAACCCTGAGGTAATGGAGATCACAGATTCTTCTGATGCCCACCATTTAACATTTTGTATGGTGAGATAAATGCTGTGTGGGGGGCAACCACAGTGGACTGCAAAAAGCAGAGGAACTCTCGTAGAAGAAATGGGGCCTGCACCTACTTTATATATACTTATAGAAAGCAGATCAGACAGGGCTAGAATGTGATAGCTTACATTCTCCTGGGCCCAATCCAAGCACCATGGGCTGCTGTTATAGTATGTACATCAAGAGCAGATCAATGTTAGTGTGTATGAACTCTCCTCTATAGGCTACTTGAAAATGGCTTTCTACCCCCATTTAGAATCTGTTACAAAATAGAAATAGAAGATAAACCATGATAAACAGAGCAGATGGATCCACAAGAATCAGGAAAGTAGACCCTGAGACTTGGATTCATTAAGACCGGCATTGTGTACACCGGCCTTAATCTGTCCTGCTCTGCCGTGACATAAGCACACCAGGCTGGCCATGCTCCAGAGCTGAGGTCTACTCCAGCAGAAGATGTGTAATGTCCGCCAGTTTTCTGGCAACATGTTGTTAAATGAGTTTGACCACTGAGTTCTCCTTTCCACCCCCATCCACAGTCTGCCTCCATACACCTACACCCTGCCCAGGTAGCAAGGGTGTCGGAAAGTTGAAAATGTCAAATTTTGTCACAAACCGGGCCTTGGTGACTTTTCTTTGCCTGGTGTAGTAGCTTTATAAATCTCCTTCCAAGTGCTTAAGAACTTAAAGGGGTATTCCCATCTCACAAATGTGGTTTGTATAGTTAGATATAGCCATACCAGTATTATTACTAATAGAATGTATTTATATAAAATGTACTGTTTAGAAGATTTCCCTATTTGTATATCCATTGTCCCACACACATCAGTCAGGCCGTTGCCCCTAGTTACGACCACCGCAGCCGTGTAGCAGTGGTGGTCGGCTTGCTCCTTTTCAAACCCGCTCTGAGGTAACTGCTGTATTGTGCACACACATGGCATGAGCATGCGGAGACACATCTTAGGGCACTTTCACATCTGGTCAGGATCTGTCCAAAACACAGACTTTATAAACAGATCCTGCTCCATAGAGATGACTTGATCTTGGAACAGGATCCGTTTCTCTGGTTTGGAAGCGCAGACAAAAATGCTACAACCCTAAGATGTGTCTCCGCATGCTCATGCAATGTGCGTTCACAATGCAGCAGTTACCTCAGAGTGGGTTAGAAAAGGAGCAAGCCGGCCACCACTACTACATGGCCACGGTGGTCATAACCAGGGGCAACGGTCTGACTGATGTGTGTGGGACAATGGATATACAAATAGGAAAATGTTCTAAACGGTAGATTTTATATAAATACATTCTATTAGTAATAATATTGGTATGGCTATATCTAACTATACAAACTACATGTGTGAGATGGGAATACCCCTTTAAGAGAAAATGCAAGCTCATTCAGGGCAATTGAAGTAGAGAATAGGTCGAGTAGTCTTTATGTGGATAGTGCAAACCAGATCTCATATAAAAAAAAAAGGAAAAACATTCCAGATGAAAGTCCCAATTATGAGATTGCATTTTCCAAATCCAGGGGCATAGAAATAGAAATAATGGTATTGGCATACGAACCAAAATATGGTTTGGGCCAACTACTTACTGTTGAATATTCATATAAAGAATAACATCCTTTTTAGTTTATTCAGTCTCCATTTCTTATCGCAGCATCCTTCCTCTGGACATAAAATCAAGATCTCCCACAGCATGCAGATGTAAAAGCCACAATAATTTTAACTGTGCTTCCTATACTCCCCCGAATCATTCTCCCTACAGTGAACTCTTTGCTCAGACACTGTCTGACCTTCAACATGTGGTCTGGTGTCTGAAACATGAAGCTATGCTGCAGGAAATGCTGATGTTTAAATTCATTGAGATCCCAAATACATTTCCCTAAGACAACCTCTAGGGGCACTAGAGGTCAGCAGTTTGTCTGCCTGCAAGTTATTTTCAGCAGCAGTTATCTGCATTGAGCAATTAGCAGACGGTGAAAAAAAAGCATCAGATCTACGTTTGGTTTATTGTTTGCACCTTGTTTACAGTAACTGAGAATTTATTTTTCTTAATTTTCTCAAGTTATTCTTGCAGAGGCATTTTCAGCTGAAGAGCATGATGGTTGAGAAGATTCAGTTTACAGGTATAAATTGAATGATTTGGGCTGAGTGTTGGATTTCAGAAGTAAACATGTATACAGTACTAAAAAAAGAAACAAACCTTCTAATGTATGGTTTTATTGGTATCAATACAAATGTTTGCTTCAAATGCAGACATGTTAAGTGTGTAGATCAGCACTTGCAACAGGAATGCTAATGGTGACCTTGCATGGTATACTTCCCTCTGGATTCTGTAGCTCTGCCATCAGAATCTGGTATCATGACACAAAGGAAGAAAGGAAAAGGGTAAATGGTTTCTCTAGGACTGGCAAAAGCTCTTTTTAGCCAGCTATTTAAGATACATAATGTCAATGAACTCCTCCATTATCTTCATTCTGGGAAGGGCAGCTATACCCTGTGCCAGGGCTCAAGTGCAGACACACGATAGATAGATAGATAGATAGATAGATAGATAGATAGATAGATAGATAGATAGATAGATAATAAATAGATAGATAATAGTTAGATATATAGACAAAAGATAGATTAAATATTACTTCATTATAAATAAATTCAAAAATACCTTTTATTAGTTATAATGGTTCGTTTCGTCTGGGTAGCAATCATAAGGATCATAATCCCTGACAAGTAGGAGAGGAGGATGAGGCAGATCTTACCTCAGTGTTGTGAAGTAACTTCTCCTCCTGTGTGATTAGGACAGGTTTTGTGTCTACTAATAGGACGGCGGCCATTTTATTTCACCTGATGTTTGCTCCCTAGAAAAACCGAGTCATTATAACTAATGAAAGGTATTTGGAAATATATTTATAATAATGTAATACTTAAAGGGGTTGTTTTGGTTCACAGCTGAACCCAGGTATATATCTCCATTTTCACCCAGGCAGCCCACCTGACATGAGCATCACAGCAATTCATGCTCTGATGCTCTCCCTTGCCCTGTGGCAAGATTTTTTTTGTTTATATTTTTACACTGCTAGGAGATCTGGTGATGTCACAGGCTCTGGTGGGCTGGCTTTTACAGGCTAGGGCAGCGCTAAAACCCTCCCAATAGTGCTGGTGACGTCACCGGGCTAACTGCTAGGCGAAGAGCCCTGTACATCACTAGATCTCCAGAAAATGCCTTCGCCCTGCGTGATTGTGTAGGGGGGCTGTCTGGGATGAAATGGGGATATGTCAGGGTTCAGCTCTGAACCTGGACAAGCCCTTTAAGTATTTTTATTTTGCTAATTCCCGGAGAACCCCTTTAACTCTCACCCACTACTGCTGCTATTGTGCTCTTCTGTGGGTTTCTCCTCTTCGATTCTGTGAAAATCCTCACCATTTACTTACTTTACTCACTTATATTGCACTAACATATTCTGCAGCGCTTTACATACATTATCATTGCTTGCTGCCCTCAATGGGGCTAACAATCTAAGTTTGCCAACCCATGTGGACATTCTCTAAAAGAAGACCTGAATGAATCTAATAGCGATGGCTATACAGTGAAATGCAGTATATAGTAAATTAAATTCTATTTTTAATAAAATGAAAAGTCATATGTTAGAATAAGTACCAGTAAAGACTGTTTAGAAAGCTATGTGTGACACTGGTTATTTTAGGAGTGTCTCACAGTATTACATCCTATCCTGGGCTCCTAGATGCTATGCCTGCTGTTCTGCTATGACTACATGGTTTATATCAGGCAGTATTCAGGATAATTTTGTCTTCATACAGAATGGATACAGTGCTGATGATGAGCTACTGGTATGCAGCTTGTATACCAATAGCGTGTAATTTAATTTATCAAAGTGCAGATATCTTAAGCTAGACAAATATATTTCAAATATATTTCAAGAGCATTTATAACAAATACTGAGATAATACTGGCCATAAAGCTTTTTTTTAAAGGGAACTCGTTATAGAGCAGGAGGAGCTGAGCACATTGATAAATAGTTGGTCCTACCAGCGATTGACAGACTGTCATCTGTGACTGTGTGTACACAGATAGCTGTCAGTCACTTGATAGGTCAACCTCCTGGACTTCATAGCCTAAAATGAGTAGGTATATAAATGACTGAAATACAAGTTATAATGAATATTTTCCAATAAAACTATGTATCTATCTGCTCAGCTCCTCCTGCTTTATAACATGCCGCCTGCAGCTCAGACACCATGTTCACTGTGACAGGTTCCCTTTAAGATCAAATATTTAATGCAGTGTCATATGGATGTCATTGATGCATACATATGGATGAGGCTTTACTATTAACTTCAATATAATTGTAGATAAAATGTTATATTTGAATGGGAATAAAAATGTTCCAATATGTGACAGATCTTGACAGATCTGAAATATTTCTCAATGTGACATTGCACAGGGGTAACGAGGAAGTAACCATATAGTCCAATGAAACATTTTAAAAAGGTGCAGCTATTCTATCACTATTGTTTTCAACAGCAAGGAATTTAGGGGCATAAAAAATTAAGATTCTTCCTCCTTTAATGGCGTCCCAGAATCAGAACCTCAACATCAAAATGCAATTTCTCTAGCATAAAACAGACAGCCATGTTAGTGAAAAAAAGGCTACTGATATTCACAGAGTAGAGATGAGCAAATACATTCTAAACAAATCAAATTTGTTACAAATTTCCCAAAAATGTTGGTTTCCAATCTGAATTTTTAAGGATTCATCCCGCACAAATCGCATAAAAGGAAGGCCTCTGTTTTACAGTTCAGAAGACAGAAAAGAAACTATTTTAAATAAGTTATTAAATAAGCTGTTTGTTACCACCAGCTACCATCCATTTACCCCAAGCCATATATGTCACTGTCATTTTGACACAGTAAAGTCTTGGTGTTGAAGAGCTTGAAAGAGGTTGGATGCACTCCTAGAAGACCTCAGAATAAGTCTTAGCGTTAAAGAGCTTGAACGAGAGTGTCATATACATCTCAGGACAATTGGTCCAACCAAATTTATTCAGACCAAACTGAATGACAACCAATTTGGCTGAATTGGACCCAAAACGAATTTCAAGAAATCCGCAAATTTCTAGCAAAAAGGCATATGTAAAAAATGTAGCAGCTCATTAAGGGTAGGGCACAAACTGCTCAGCCATTACAATTACAAAACAGCCAACAATGAATTTAATGGCTGCTGCGGTTAGATTCTCCAATAGTTTTTTGTCGTTGCCTCTCCATGTGCCCTACTCAAGCTGGAAATTAGGATTATGAAATTATCTGCACTTATCATTAACTAACCTACCTATTAATGCAGGTGGACCTCTATTGGCTGATGGCCAACTGTAGTTGTTGCTCTGCTCGCTACCCTCACATCCATGTTTCTGCAGTACACATAAAATTGCCTTCACCATATTATCTTAACCTGTGTATCCAGTTACAAGCCATTTCTTATTTCAGTAAGTAGGTTGTTCCATGATGCACTTGGCTGCGGGCAGTTGGATATTATTGTTAGGAAAATGATTTCCTCCTTTGACTCAAAAGCAGGATTTGCCAGGAAAAAAAACTAAATTTCAGAAAAAGAGATAGACTGCATGTCTACGTAGTGCATTGATTGATTTCAAAATTGAACATGCAATACGTAGTATACATTTTAATTCTGGAGAAAAAGACTTTGAACCTAAGTAACTGTTTCTAAAACATCTGTTGGCACCTTTTAATAGGTCTAATGTTTGTGCTGGTCATGCTTAGGTATTTTGATTTTTCGAGATTATTGTATTGGATAACATGTGGAAACTAGCACAGAAAATGAAACAGTGATCTCACTCACAGCAAACTGCCAGCTCTATGATTTCATTTTCCAACCTACATTTCCATGTGTCTAGTTTCCATAAGTTGTAGTGGTAGAGGACACAGACAGCAAAAGGCTCCATCCACAGCATGGTCAATACGCTGTGGATGGAACCTTCTGCTTCTGGTTCCATCCACTGTTTTGTTTCTGGCACCGTCAGCTGCTGCAAACAGCTGATCAGTGGGGGTGCAAGACGTTAGACTCTCACCAATCTTTTATTGATGTCCACTTTGGAGGATAGGTCATGAATATCTAAAGAGTGGAAAACCCCTTTAGGATGGCAGTGGGCCGCATTTTTAAAGGGCTCCAGTGCAGCTACATAGGTTGCAAATATGGTATGTCTGCTCACGAGCAACACCTCTGCTCTTATTGGTACCAGCTTTTATACATGATTCCTGCAGTATACTGAGATACCATCCTTTAGTTGTCTTTTCATGTGGCCAAAACATCATAGGTGGAACAAAACAAGTTGCTCAAGTATTTCATATATTCTCTTTGGCTAACTGAACAAGAACATCTCAGCATATATTATTACCTTAGGAATTTGTTCAGGTCCCCATGCTTCATGTACTCAAACACCATGATGAGCGGATCGCCCTCCACACACACTCCATAAAACTTTACAATGTGTTCATGTTGAAGGTTTGTTAGTAACTCTGCCTCCCGATGGAAGTCTTTTCGGGCATTGTCACTTGCATCTTTTAGTGTCTGGAAAAGAAATATACTGATCATTAGCACATATACTGATTGACAAAAAAAATTACACACCAAGAAGGAGTTATTGGAATCAAATGAACATTATACGTGTAAATGTAATATATGTAAATGATTAAATAGAATAGCGAAAGCAAAAATTTAATGGGGAAAACTATACAACTGAGAGGAGGCTCTAGTACTCTGTTGGGCCTCCTCTAGCCTGGATACAAGATGAGAGGCACACAGATGGGCATGGAGGCATGCAGATTCCACATGGGATCCCGCAGAACATCTGCCCACAGATGTTGCAGCTGGGCTTGGTTGTCAGCCCATTTATACTGGCCATTTATTGTGAATTAGTGTTCATGTAAATGTTCATTCCTAACTGAAGCATTTTAGAATCAATTAGAGTCTGAATCAAATTGGATGGTTGAATCGAACCTAACTAAAATTTACAGAACTGTGCTTCTCTTTACTTGGATACAACCATATTCAGTACTAGAGATGAACACATTATAGCCAATGATTGTAACATCATTTGGATAGTTAATTATAATCATTACTTCTATGGTCACGTTAAGACATATAATCCAACCTTAAACCATCAATGTGTCTTTAGGTCATCAGCATACAGTGATTGATGAGAGCAATTTCCAACCTGTTAATGTGTACTATCCCTGGTTGGGAAGAAAGCCTCCACAACATATCCAAAACAATAGTCTTCTCTAGGCTACTTTCACATATACGTCTTTGCTGGATCTGTCATGGATCAGCAAAAACGCTTCCGTCATGATAATACAACTGCCTTCATCCGTTATGAATGGATCCAGTTGTATTATCTCTAAAATAGCCATGATGGATCCATCTCTAAAACCATTGTAAGTCAATGGGGGAGGGATCCGTTTTCTTTTGTGTCAAAGAAAACAGATCTGTTTCCATTGACTTATGTTGTGTGTCATTGTGTGATCCATCTTGCTCCGCATCCCAGGACACACTCAGAAATGCTGCTTGCAGCTCTTTTGTATGTGTCATGGGGACGCAATGAAACTGAATGTAATGTACATTCTGCTGTGCTCCGTTCCCTTCAGTTCAGATTTGTCCATTGACAATGAATTGGGATGAAACTGAATCATTTCCCTCCGCTATTGAGATCCTATGACGGATCTCCATAGCGGAAAGGGAAAGCACAGATGTGAAAGTAGCCTTAGTTATTTGGATACTGTATATTGTTTAGGTACTTAATGTATTACATAGGCTGAAGTTATGACAAAACTGACTAGATATGGTACTACCTTGGGCCATATTCTGCTTGCTGTCCAGGTCCCTATTTTGTATAAAACTGCCCTTAATGCATACATACACTGGAAGCAAGATATTAACTGGTAATGTATTACCTTCACTGCAACAAGTATCTTATCCTGTTCAGGGTACAAGTTATAGCATTCTGCAAGAAACACTTTGCCAAATGCACCTTCTCCCAGTTCTCTCTTCAAGACGATGTTATGTCTCTTTATATGTTGAACAACTGTAACAAAAAAAAATAGTACAGTTAGTATTTAGACATAAGTACACTGCTCTTAGACACTATAAGAACATTTTAGACAAGGGGATAATGTTCATATATTTTATACACTAGACTCCAAGTGGCGACTATTGGTGTTATCTGCCATTTCCTGTAAAGATAAAATCATTATAGGTTGCATACCATATGTCCATATCTTCCTTGATAATTCAAGACATAAAGTACGGATTCTCATTGAAACCAGTGGCAGGCAGATTTCTTAAGAAGTACGCATCAAAATCCATGTGAAAATTCTGCTGTGTGAACATACCCTTTTATATTCTAAATATATTCTTAATATTCATGAGTAACCATTGTGATTAAGATCATACTTGCCAAGTCTCCAAGAACATCCAGGAGGCTCCCCAAAAAAGGTGAGACCTCCTGGAATTCTGGAATAGCTGACCAATCTCCTGGGTGATGCTTGGAGAGATGCTTTCTCCTGGAAAGGAGCCCACCATGTATTTTTCCTGTATGGGGTGTCGGTATTCTGTGTCATGAAATGCAGCCCCAGAGCCCAAATTGCGTTGGGTAGGGGTGGGGGTGGACTCTATGCAAAATGGGACATGGTGTGACATGGTAAGTGTGCCAATGTCTGAGAAAATGTTGGCGGCAAGCTTTGTGCAATGCACCTTCCCATCTCCCAAAAGCCAAGCATCAAAAGTTGACAAGTATGATTTAGGGTGGGTTCACATCACGTTTTATGCCTCCATTTGATGTATATGTTACAAAAAAAGTATACAAAAATGCAGCACACCACATTCTTATATCCAGTGATTTTTTTTTAATAATGAGACTCTATGGTGAATGGATGCTACTGTATAGCATCAGTCTGAGGCATCCATTTAATGTATACGTTTTTTGTATATGTTAAAAGGATGGGAGAAACGTGATGTGAACCCAGCCTAAGATACATTGATTCTACTCAGTGGTATTAATTCACATTAATTCTAACATAGATATAGTTTCCATATATTTATCCTAACACATAGAAATAAAGCATTTTAGTGACCAAAAAAGTCTTACGAAAATAATCAACAGCACCATTTAGTAAAGTGTAGTAAAGCCTCGTTCACATGTCAATGTTTCACGCACATGTACTCTACGTGTTCTCCACAGACAGCTCACATCCCCATTCATTTTAATGTGTGTATTCACACATCAGTGTTTTACCACAGTCTGTGGGCCGTGTTTTTAGTACAGAGGCATGTTCTATTTTGTCTGTGTTCACGGATCCATCATGTCCATTATAGTCTATGGGTCATGAAAACCACGGATGCTATCCGTGTTGCATCAGTGTTTCACGGATCATTGAGAAGAGATGCTTTGAAAAAACAGCTATTCAGTGTCAGTGAAACACGGATGGCACACGGACAGTAAAAAAAACAGACACACAAACCCAACACGGATCCTTCACAGACAGCTTCACGGATGCATCACTGACCACCTTCTTACAGATTTGAGCATGGACGGACGTGTGAATGAGGCTTAATATGGATAGACATGCAAATGTGACCTGCCCCATATAGAAAACTAAGCCAAGCTCTTTCAGCAATGTTCAGAATGCAGCCAAGCGGCAGTATAAATAGAAAATGAAAATCTGAGCTCAGAGAAAAGTTGTTCAGTTGACAGGCAAGACAGATTTAGAAATATTTAAATGAATTATTCTTAATGTATTTAAGGATCATTGTTAATGATTATTTAAAAGGCTTGATAAGAAGTATGACAAGCCAATCTACCAAATGTCCTCATCACTCATCGTGCTTCTCAGAATAGCACTCACATCAGATGCTGTGATCTTAATTCTCTCTATCAAACTTAGGAAACAAATATTTCTGTCTGATGCGCTGCTTATTTAGATTAGGAAACTTGTGCCTGGGATTCTGGGAAGCAAGAAAGAAAAACATCACAAATGGCATAAAAATAAATGAAAGTGAGAACGGCATATTTCATTTTCCCCTTATTTTCATGAATGAGATGGTAGTTAAGTACATAACCCATTACGTTTCTATTTCCATGATGATGAGTAAACCTAAAATAATTATAATTATGATGATAAAAGGTTATTATCCCAATGATTAAAAGAGTAAAAAATTAATGATTTGACAAAGAATTAGGGCTTTAATCTATTTTGGTTTGCATTATTTTAGAAAATCTATTAACGTATCATGGGGCTCAGTGAATGCATTTTCCATATGCTAATAGAGTGTTCTACTACTTGGTGAGTATTCTGGCCAGAGGTTCATGTACTTGTGGTTATTCCATCCCTTAGGGCTCATGCACACAAACATGTGCCGGCAATGCACGGGCACTGACCTTGGGGCCGCCGCATTTGAATGGGGTCCGCAATCCACATGCTACGCTCCGCACCGCAAAAAAGTAGTGCATGCACTACTTTTTTGCGGTGGGGAGGCACAGGCAGAAACACCACGGAAGCACTCTGTAGTGCTTCAGTGGGGTTCCGATCTGTGCCTCCGTTCCGCATCTCCAGGATTGCGGACCCATTCAAGTGAATGGATCCGCGATCCGTGTTGCAGAGTGCACACGGCCGGTGCCCGAGTATTGCGGACCCACTGTACGCGGGCCGCAATATGGCCAGGCAATGGCCGTGTGCATGAGCCGTTAAAGGGGTTTTTCATCTGAGCTTTTTTTCAGAACACCCCTTCCCCCAACATGGCCAGCCCCGCAGGTCCTTGGTCTATCCACATCCTGATTGATGTGGATCACGTGACTACCTTAGCCAATAACTGCCCACAGCGGTCCACAGGACTTTCTTTTCTGTCCTGGATAATGGAAACCAGATGGATCCATCATGCTTGTCCATAGACCTCTATTATGCCGGATCAAAACAGAATGCCTCTAAAGCAGTGGTCCTCAACCACCGGCGGCAGTGGCAGGGGACAGGGAGATGAGCGCTTTTGTGGAAGCACTCATCTCCATAGTCATCTGTATCGCTGTCCTCAGGACAACGATACAGATGCCTGTACTGCGGGGCAGGGGAGGGAGAGGCGTCTCCCCAGCCGGTTCCTCTGATAGGCTGCAGGCATCGCATCTCTGAAAGAGGCATGGAGGTAAGTATAAGGTTTTTTTTGTACAATACAGGAGAGGAGCACTGTGGGGGCATCTATGGGGGCACTTGGTAATGGCACATTATTGGGGGCACTGTGGAGGCGTCTATGGGGACACTTGGTACTGGCACATTATTGAGGGCACTATGGGGACACTTTTTACTGGCACATTATTGGGTGGCACTATGGGGGGCATTTTAAGAAAAAATAATAATTTTAAATTTTGAAAATGCTACAATATCCCACTTATATAGGCTATTAGTAATATTTAACGCCATTTGTTGGGCTTGCTCACTGATGCCCTCATCACAATCATTACAAGTTCCTTTGGTAGTTTCAATATAAAGTTAATGCTTGACATTTTATATTACACAGGAATTTGTAATTTTTAACTGAAAGTCTTTTTATATTTCATAAATTCAATAGTACTAGTGAGAACAGTGGACTTCCATTTACGGATTCCACCAGTCAATTTCAGATAGGGATCAGTACAGGGGAAGGGGTTTGGAAATAAGTGTAGAAACAGGCACTTTTATAATAAAATATATTATGTGCACCATTTTCACCAATATTTTTAAATCATAAAAATTAAAAAAAAAAAAAAACATTTAGTATTTCAGCATTTGTTCTCAAGATTCCACAAGCAAGAATGTAGTACAATGCATATTGAATAATACAGCATTTTTAACTACAAACCCATTATTTAATACATCCTATCATAGAAATATGTTCTCCACAATGCAACAAATTACTTTAAAGCAATCCGTTAATAATAGTGAAAGAAAACTGTTAAGCGCAGGAGGCTCTTTATTGTTTGAAATCTAATAACTATGTATAAATATATCAGGGGTCAGTACAGAGATCTCTCCCATGATCTATTTATCCCCAGGGCTGTGACTAGAGTGTAGTAATATTACAGGTTATAGCTACTAGAGATGGGTCGTTGATGCAGGGAGTTATTCTGATTGCCTGGTTGGAGTTGGGAAGGAATTTCTTTCCCCTAAAGTGAGGAAAATTGGTTTCTACCACACAGGTTTTTTTTCCCTGCCTCTGGATCAACTTGCAGGATAACAGGCTGAACTGGATGGACAGATTTAATTTTTCAGCCTTATAAACTATGTTACTATAAGTATGTATGACAGAGTAAAGAGAACTGTCCACCCTTAAAGAAGAACTCCCGCAAAATTTTATTCCATGTCCTGCTAGAAAATGTACATGATATAATCTGTAGTGAATGTCAATTTCTTACCAATAGCTGAAATTTTAAGTTATATCATTCTGAAGTTTCTTATCTGTGTCATGTGACTAGGAATTAGACCCACCAACTCACACAGCACCTTATGTGTGGACAGGAAGTCTAATTTTCTATGCATTCCTATGAGGAGCCTCACTTTCAGTCTCATAGGAATGAATACAGAAGTGACTGGTTTGCTGTCCTGGGTCAGTTAGAGGTTAGGGAGTTGGTCACATGACCCAGCTACAATAAGAAGAGAGTGGAAACTCTCAATTTCAGCCTCTGATAAGAAAATGACATTCACTACAGATTATATGATGCACCTTTCTAACAGGTCAGAGAATAAAAATTTTTGTGGGAGTTCTTCTTTAAATTTCAAAAATTTTGTCAAGCACTCTAATTTTGCTCAGTACAAAATCAATATAATAATGCAACATACCAGCAAAACCCCCAGCAGGCAGTAACTCCAATCACAACCACTGGGTGGTCACGCCTGATAAGAAATGTTCCATAAAATGTACACTATATTTCTACTGCTCTCCCCAGCCCTTACATAGTGTAGTCAGCAGTTCATCGTAGTCATAAGTTCTAATAGAACCCTATTAAACCATGTTGAATACAGCACAGAACACCCCAGATGAATTTTGAACCGACTTCTTGGTTCTTCATCATAGAATAGTGGTTTATCCTCAGGATAGGTCATCAATATCAGAACGGCGCGGGTCCAACACCTGGCACCCCCGCCGATCAGCTGTATGAAGAATATGCACAAGCCATGCACACGTGCCGGCTCCTGTCTCTTTTCCTGCTTGCCACAGACATAGAGCAGCAACTCTGAGTGCACTTTTTTGGATAATCCAAGTATTTCATAATGATTGGATTTTGGAATACATATTGCCTAAAAAATGGGTTAAATCAATACTTAACACAATCTTACAAAGCTTGGCTTGTGCCTGCTATTTCCCATGCTATCCAGTAGTGGCATCCTCGATCCTTGTTGCCTTTTTTACTTATCTATACTATTGGGGTGGAATAAGATTTTTTATTTCAGACTGTATGCATATATGGACTTGAAAGCACATTCTCTAAAGTCCTGCGTCATTAGGTTGCATTATTAGGAATATTAATTCTTAAAAGTATAGGAATAGTATATATTTGTAAGTAGTCACTAGCTCCACTAGCTTGAATGAATGTGAATGAATCACTTTAAAAAGTATTTGTGAACAAAAAGAAAAAAAAACTCACTTTATTTCCTTCAGATTTATTTGGTCATTCAAGTGTTAATGGGACAAAAGTCCTATTGATATGTGGGTCATTACCTAAAAGTGGGTGGTTTCCTGAAATGTACCGTACTTTTATTTAACTGCCAATGTTGGCCGGCCTTTACTTAAATAAATGAATGTATTACCCTTCTCACTCATTTGGAGTTGTAAAGTCTTTGTGTTTCATACTTATTGTACCTATAATTTAACTGATTTTGCAAGACAGAGCTCTTTTATAGTCATGGCTATAATTGTATGTCTTCTAAAGTTCAAGAGGACGGCTCGCTTTAAATTTGGTAGAATCAACATTATTCTTAAAGCTATACAACTTCTTAGAAATAATCAGTCATTGCAAACAATACCTTGGGATTTTGACCTGCAATTCACTTAATTGTCACCATGGTGGTTTCACTGTAGTTCACAGTGGTTAGATTCCTATTGAAGTCCACAGTAGCACACTTAATTATGCTGTTGTCAGGTCTAAATTCTAGAGCTGATCGCAATGAACAAATTGTCTAGGTGAATTTAAAAGGATCTTTAACTGTGTCCTAACCCTATAAGTAGGAAGATGATTTGGTAATGTCCTTTAGAATTGATATCGTTCCTAAATTCAACATTTACATGTAAGATTACTATTAGATGGTCAATGACAATTACCGACAATGACCAAGTGGCTAGTCTAAAATGACACTCAAATTCCATTTGCCAGAGAGACTTCAGTGTGCTGGAAACTAATCTAATCTCCATCTTTATTTTTTGTGGTAAAGAGTTAAATGTGGACCACATCTTGAAGTGTTTCTGTGTTCTACTCCTAAAAGTATCTTGAATGTCTGTCTAAAGAATGCTGCAATGAACTACAAATCTTTGTAATCTAAATTGATCTCGCTGATGAGGATTAAAAAATGAATGCTATACAAAAATAGAATTTTCCGTTCTTTCTGACTGGTCATTTTTACAAGATATTTTCTACAGCTATTTTAAGACTTCATTTCAGTAAGTGTATACACATGAAAGGGCTCTCTTAAAATGCCATAAAGTTAGCAAGGTTTAGTATATGTGCATTCAGTTTCAATGTTCTGGCAGTTTTAATTGAGGACCAAAACCATATAGGCCTTATTAATAGAACCGTGACACCTCTTTAATCAAGAGGTCAGCTATCACTAGTGTTTCTTTTTTATCCACCAAACAAGGGAAAATCTTCCCAGTGTGGGACATCTGCATCAACCAATGGGTTTGACTTTGGTCTAATCCTAGGGGTGTTATCCTGACAGCCCCCTGGTATTTAACCTTTAAACCCTAAACAGAGATCTGGACTTTTGCCACAGGGGAGCCACCAGGCTGAGTAGTCCTAGGGTGGCTGACAGCTGCCCCATGGGGATCAGAGACATCGGTGGGGACCACCGAGGAGTCAGAAAAAGTCAGTAATAGGCTGAGGTCAGTGCAGGCAAAGTTCCTGCGAATCTGTGAAACATGTCCAAAGGTAAGGTCAAGTAGCACAGGTTCAGTATAGTAATTATGGTCAGATCAGGCAGCAGAGAGTCAGAATCCAGGAACCAGGGAGAAATCAGTACACAAACTAGCAGATTATAGCACATCTTCGAAGGATCTAGCAAGCTAGAAAACCTATTGCTTAGGCATAGAATAAGACAAACAGCATAGCGTACTTAGCAGAAGCTGATTAACACATTAGAGACAACTTAGCAACTGCACATGGTCCAATACTTCATAATGAGGTAAAGTTCATTAAGGAATATCCCCAATAGACACATAGGAGACTGGCACTCGGACCCTACTACTGGGGTGCTGGAACTGTGACAGATACAGGGTGAGTGGAATGGCAACTGTGCCTGCCCGATGTAATGGGGCAGCAGCCAGGAAGGACCGCTAACGTTACAACTATGAGTATGGTGACACTAAAATTTACACTATTCCCACTTCCCCCTTATTCCCACAAAATGAAGAGCGAAATAGATCATTGGATCATTGGCTTAGTGCTTCAGAATTTTGATCAGTCAGGTTTTGGTTTTGTGAAAAGTGGTAACTGATCAGTTCAATACATCATGCCATAGACTTGTATTTTAAGATGACCACGAATTAATTAATCCTCCAGCTAGGTCACATTTTTGGCTACTTCAGCTGACAATTATGTGTGTGGGCCTCTTTAGTGGTCAGCAGGAGGACTACTCTACAGATTTACCCATACAATGATTGCCTCATAGATTATTCCTCATAGATTATTCATTTTGAAATGTTACAGGGTTTTTTTTTTCCTTCTTCTGGATCAACGTTGCAGTATAATATGCTGAACTGGATAAACATTTTTCAACCCTACAAACTACGTTAGAGAGCTGAAAGGATTGGGTTGACCTCAGAATAAAACTTGTCCATTCAGATGGTATAAACAGACAAGCTATATCTTATACCATAAATATAAATAGAGATAAATCTATTTTTAAGGGTATATATATACAGTGCCTTGCGAAAGTATTCGGCCCCCTGGAACTTTTCAACCTTTTGCCACATTTCAGGCTTCAAACAAAAAGATATAACATTTTAAATTTTTGGTGAAGAATCAACAACAAGTGGGTCACAATTGTGAAGTGGAACGAAATTTATTGGATCATTTAAACTTTTTTTGTAATAATAAAACTGAAAAGTGGGGCGTGCAAAATTATTCGGCCCCCTTGCATTAATACTTTGCTGCGCCACCTTTTGCTGCAATTACAGCTGCAAGTCGCTTGGGGTATGTCTCTATCAGCTTTGAACATCTAGAGACTGAAATTCTTGCCCATTTGTCCTTGCAAAACAGCTCGAGCTCTTTGAGGTTGGATGGAGAGCATTTGTGAATAGCAGTTTTCAGCTCTTTCCACATATTCTCAATTGGATTTAGGTCTGGACTTTGACTTGGCCATTCTAAGACCTGCATACATTTATTTTTGAACCATTCCATTGTAGATTTTGCTTTATGTTTGGGATCATTGTCTTGTTGGAAGATAAATCTCTCAGGTCTTTTGCAGACTCCAACAGGTTTTCATCCAGAATGGTCCTGTATTTGGCTCCATCCATCTTCCCATCAATTTTAACCATCTTCCCTGTCCCTGCTGATGAAAAGCAGGCCCAAACCATGATGCTGCCACCACCATGTTTGACAGTGGGGATGGTGTGTTCAGGGTGATGAGCTGTGTTGCTTTTACGCCAAACATATCGTTTTGCATTGTTTCCAAAAAGTTGGATTTTGGTTTTATCTAACTAGACCACCTTCTTCCACATGTTTGGTGTGTCTCTTGGTGTGTCTCCCAGGTGGCTTGTGGCAAACTGTAAATGAGACTTTTTATGGATATCTTTGAGAAATGGCCACTCTTCCATAAAGGCTAGATTTGTGAAGTGTTCGACTGATTGTTGTCCTATGGATAGACTCTTCCACCTCAGCTGTAGATCTCTGCAGTTCATCCAGAGTGATCATGGGCCTCTTGGCTGCATCTCTGATCAGTCTTCTCCTTGTTTAAGATGAAAGTTTAGAGGGACGGCCGGGTCTTGGTAGATTTGCAGTGGTCTGATACTCCTTCCATTTCAATATGATCACTTGCACAGTGCTCCTTGGGATGTTTAAAGCTTGGGAAATCTTTTGGTATCCAAATCCGGCTTTAAACTTCTACACAACAGTATCACGGACCTGCCTGGTGTGTTCCTTGGTCTTCATGATGCAGAACCCTGAGACTATCACAGAGCAGGTGCATTTATACGGAGACTTGATTACACACAGGTGGATTCTATTTGTCTTCATCAGTCATTTAGGACAACATTGGATCATTCAGAGATCCTCAATGAACTTCTGGAGTGAGTTTTCTGAACTGAAAGTAAATGGGCCGAATAATTTTGCAAGCCCAACTTTTCAGTTTTATTATTACAAAAAAAGTTTAAATGATCCAATAAATTTCGTTCCACTTCACAATTGTGACCCACTTGTTGATTCTTCACCAAAAATTTAAAATGTTATATCTTGAAATGTGGCAAAAGGTTGAAAAGTTCCAGGGGGCCAAATACTTTCGCAAGGCACTGTATATATATATATAATCAATTTATGCAACACTCTATAATATGTATTGTTAATTTAGCTAGGCGACCACTGTCTACTGTGAATATGATTTTTTTTTATCTAATTGTCTTTGTCTTTTTAGCCTGGGTGGTGTGTAATAAACTCTCTTCATTTACCAAGCTTTACCATCTTTAATCATAAATTACTGCTGAAAGCCAAGTTTTTTATTGGTTTTGATATTAAGCACATGATTTATGTAAGTGCCAAAGCTAAGTAGCTGTGCAGAATTCTACTAAATTGGAAAGAGTGTTCTTGTCCCAGATAATAAACTATCATACTGCCTCAGGGATATACATATCCAAAATAAAGGTTGTGTAGGTGTGTAATCTTTATGTGAAGTATGTAATTTAAATCAGTGTGTATAGCAAACTAATGTGCTAAGTCAGAAAGACCATCTAAACTGGATGTTCCTTCTTGTCAATTAAGGGGCCCAAACTAACACACATGCCAGAACGAGTAAAAAATAATGCGTAAAGTCCTTCTTCTAGGAGATTAGATAGAGAGATAGATAGATAGATAGATAGATAGATAGATAGATAGATAGATCGATAGATAGATACCTGTAACTAATAAACTAATGCTTAAAACTGCATAGCATTTCAACTAAACTTACAGAGTTAAAAGGGCATTTTAACCACTTCAAGACCAGGCCAATTTTGGAGACAATGGGGGAAATTTATCATGAGGGAAATATCTGAAGCTTGTTTTGCTTGAGTTTGCATTGGCGCACTTTATGGTAAATTTATCACATTTTTAAACTTAACACTTTTGTCTAGAAATGCCACTCCAGTATTTTTATGCTACCCCTATAAAAAGCTTAATCTGTCACCACAGACCTGCATATAAATCCAAATGACTTTGTTGATGTGTGTATGGCAGCTGAATCCAACGACCTTTGCCCTATGTTGATCAGTGGTCCAATTGCTGAGATACTTGCTTTCTATATTATTCAAATGAGACCCTTGGTGCAATAAGGACATCACCACTGCACCTAAAGCTCAGATCACTTTCCTTGCTAGCTGCGCTCCGCCTCCTTTGAGTGACAGAACCAAGTAGTGTAGATGTAATCACACCTAGCCCTGAACTCCCAAACCTGCGCATTTGTCTCTGGGATCGATGATGTCATTACGCACCCTGAAGAAGCGAAGTTTCAGGCCTGTACCCCTCATGTGCCAATCCCAGAGGTGATGAAGCAGGCACGGAAGTTCAGGGCCAGATGTGATTACATCTACACTGCCTGACCTTTTCACTTAGCGGCAGCAGGGAAAGTGATCAGAGCTTAAGGTGCAACGAGGAACAATGGCGACGCCCTTGTACCAATGGATTCATTTGAGTAAAATAAACTCAAATATAAACATAAATAACTTGGAAATTGGGCCACTGATCAAGATGGACCAAAATGTGTTGGATTCAGTTGCCAAGTACAAATCTACAAAGTTATTTGGATTTATATGCAGATATGTGGTGACATTCTTCTTAAGCTACACATAAATCATATAGAATTACCATATGGAAGCAATGTGATCCTATTAACTACCAGAGTTATGGTGAAAACAAGGGCTACCAGGCACAAAAGGTGATCCTTGCTGTCCACATTCATTCCATGAGAAGATTGTGCCCAAACATGTTAAGGCGCTATACACATTGTATAACTGTTGGTTGACAGCTACTGTATCTCTCTTAATTCCCCATACACAGGGGCGTAACTACCATAGCGGAAGACCGTGGGACTGCTATGGGGCCCAGGGCAAGAGGGGGCCCAGTCTTAGTTGGGATTATCTCCTCTTCTACTGGAGGTGAAAACTTGGTCAGGACTTGGTCAGTGGAAAAATGGCCCAAGGGTCATTGGAAAGAGTTTAGGCAGAAACCCTTCTGTCCTGTGAGGGGGGCCTGGTTTGATCCTTGCTATGTGGCCCTTACTTCTCTATGTACTTCACTGCCCATACACGTTATTGATTTGGGTGAGGATTTATATGTTGTCAATGGGAAGGTAGGCAGCAGTTTATACCCTGAGAGAATCAAAAGATCAGATAAAAAATTCAGTTCACCCCATCCTTCTCTCCCCTTATATCATCTGTTGGAGAAAGCTGGCATCTATCCATACACATTGTTGTAAGTCTAATGTGTGTGGGGGTCACTAAAGTGATGGCAGATCTGCCAGAAATCACAGGATTTGTCAAAAATATAGAATGCGCTCACCCCATGAATTTCAACTATACATAACTAGTGTATATTTGTACTGGCATGGGTGTTTGTGTATGTATTGGTGTGTAAGTGCATGGATTGCAAAGCTGCTCTCAACATTTCATCCAGAGTTGATTTTAACAATGGTTCTAGAAGCTGGAATCTGAAAAGGGCACTAAGACATTTTACTTTGTGACTATATCTTTAATATGGAGCCTCTACTTGGCAGTAAATCTGTCTGCTGCTTGTGTTTTATGCATAAATAAATCTTTTGGCTATGTATTGGGACACTCTAAAAGGTTTTATGAAAAATAAAAAGAATACAAAATGATCCTATTAAGCGATGCCAAAACTCATTAACCTTGTCATCATATATTTAGGAAATATATTAATCTCCTAACTGTCTGGGAGGCTGTTAAAATGCAAACATCCCCTCTTGTGACTTTAAAAAATTGGGATAGCATAGTTTCGAAGACTGAAAAAAAGACAGGATATGGATATGTCCATCCAGTTCAGCCTATTATCCTGCAAAGTTACGCTATCTCATGAGATACAAAAATAAATTCCTTCTTAGGGAAAAAATCCACTCCAAATCTGACATTCAGAATAACTCCCTGGATTAACAACTTTAACACGATACTTTAACACGATTATTGATGCTGATAGTGAACATACAGATGTGCTATTATATGTTATTTAAAATTCCTCTTGGGATGAAGGAGAAGGGTAAAGTATCTATAGTTGGCAAAACAAAACAAGGTGTGGAGTCTAAAAAAAAAAAACATAAAAAAAATGTTTTACAAAAACTGCGCCTAATTTTGAGGTGTAAAAATCTGCTTGGATTCCGCGCTGATTTTTAACACATGTATTTTGAAAATCAGCCTTATGAACTGACCCTTAAGCCTCATGGACATGACTGTATTTTATCTCAGTTTTCGTAAAACAGACAGAACACTGATTCATAAAAGTCAATGGGGGAGATTTATGAAACTGGTGTAAAGTAGAACTGGCTTAGTTGCCCATAGCAACCAATCAGATTCCACCTTTCATTTTTCACAGCTCCTTTGGAAAATCAAAAACGGAATCTGATTGGTTGCTTTGGGCAACTAAGACAGTTCTACTTTACATCAGTTTGATAAATCTTCCCCATTGGGTATAAAAACATGTTTTTTTCACCTATCCATGCATACTATTTTTATCCACTTTTTGGAATAAAACTGCCATTTATATTAAAGGGAGAAAGTGGCACACTGCTCAGTTTTTAAAAATAGAAAGCTGTACTGAATGATGGACCAATTTAGATGAAAAAAGATAGTATTCAGGCCTAATCATTGAACTTACATGTATCCGGCTTTAGATGACTGTTGGTGATTCCAAAGTATTGTGGGTTTTCAATGACAGGGATCTTTGTCATACCAATGATAACAGCATCAGGACCACCTTCTGAGGAAGATGGGGTATTGCTGCCATTGGAGATGTGATGGAGTGGGCTGGCGGAATCATCGTCATTGCTGATCACAGAGGAGGGACCTAGAAAAGGAAAGGAAATGTTTTTACGCATACTTCCTTATGATCTGGCAATGTTGTACATGGGACAATCCTTCCACATCTGGACTATCGCATAAAAATGACATAGAACATTTTACAGTAAAGTTAATTTCACCTTTTGTTTTACATATACCAAAGAATTTATACTGTAATTAAAAAGGAATGACAATGTGCATTACTATATCATATGCACAAGCTATACATATTGAATCTGAATATCTGAAAGTATAAACCTACTGTGAACTGACATAAGACACATCAAAAAGAATGGAATGGATATCATTTACTATCATGCTAATAAATGCGAACCTGAAAGATCTATGATGCAATACTGTCCTGTAAGGATAGTTGTGATCTATTGAGCATACTGAAATCCTGAGCTTTCTGCTTACTTTACATATTTATATCAATTCTGTCAGTCTAAATATAAAAAGAGTTTTTGAGTATAACCTTTATAAATCCATTGTTATCTCTTATTAATATAAAAATGAATTTCTATCTGTCTGGTCTGCACGGCCAAATGACTGGACCGATCTGCACCAAATGTGGCACATAGGTACATCAAGTATCCGGAAAGGTTTTTGTAAAGGTCTCAGTTATCCAGGACGTGTGGTTTCTGAGATATTCCCAAAAAATGTATTAGCCAATAGGTGCTCACAGCTTCACTCACATCCTGTCATACACACAATCATATGAACCTTATTGGCCAATAGAAGCTCAGGTCCTTCAGTCTTGACACACACAGTTTTACATTAGTTTTCCATAACAACACAGCCATTTTTCTTTACTGTTATGAGTTACTGTTAAGGGTCTGTGGTGCTGTGGAAGTCACTGTTAAGGGTGCAAGCCATTGTGGAGGTCATTGTTAATTTGGAAGGGTGCTGTGGAGGTCACATTTTAAGGGTGTGGGGCACAGTGGAGGTCACTGTTAAGGCAGTGAGCCACTGTAGAGGTCAGTGTTAAGGGGGTGGGTTGCTGTGGAGGTCAATATCAGGGGGTAGGGACTATAGAGGTCACTGTTAAGGGGTTGGTCACTGTTAGGGGGGGACACTGTGGATATCTTTTAATAACACATAAACATTAAATGAAATAGTGAAAATATACCCGTACAAAGCTGGGTCATTCTGCTAGTACTGTATATTGTATAAAAAAGTAAAAATTTTATTAACCTATAGACCAGGGATCAGCAGGCTCCAGCACTCCAGCAGTTTTCAAACTACAACTCCCAGAATCCTCCTGTGACGTCTATGGGAGTTACAAGAACAGCAGCTGGAGTGCCGAAGGTTGCTGATCCCTGCTATAGAATGACATTGTGACTCAGCTCAACGGGCATTACAAATGCAGTGTTAAAAATAAATGAATTGAAAGAAAATAAATGCAGCAACACTAAATCTAAAAATTGATGATAGAAGTAAGCAAGAGATATAATTTGTCAGCCAGCAGGATTTTCAGTCTTGTAGAAATCCCGCACACAGAGAACACATAGACTGCCCTACAATAGACAGGACAGAAGAGGAAGGCTCCTGCTCCAATCGCTTGTCTTAAAGCCAGGAACAGGAAAGTGAGGATAAGAAGGGGGGCATGGTTGATCTCCTGGGACGCACAGAGATTTCTTTATAAATTTTTCAGGGTTCATTTTAATATAAGACAAAGAATGGTCAATGGAAACAAGATATTAAGGGTGGACCTTCTGGGATTTTTGTGCATTTTCTGTTTAGTATCCATTTAAGCTCCCTTTTACATATCAGAGGACTGACTGTAACACCATTTTGTACATGATTGATGGAGAAGATACAGTAAAATATGGATGAATTAAATTCAGCCATAGATCACCGATGGTTGCTGTAGCAACATACTGCATCTGGCTTGGTCTGTCATCTTCATACACTTTGCAAGCAATGGCTCAGCTTTCAAGAACCTTTGATAAATGGACTCAATCATGACAAATGCTGTTAAATGCTTGCTTGTTTGACAAATGAGCTGTTTTACATGAAGTTGCCTACGTTCCATTCCCTTAATGCTGCACTGCCTGAATCGCATGGCAGTGATGGCCACGTAGCTGACACATGCTGTACAGCAGAATACCCAGGAATCACAAATGAGAAAACAATCTTCTAAAATGTAATTTCAAAAAAAGCTGATTTCTGCTGACAAGGAGTTGCCATGTGCCCCCCTCATGAATCATGTAGACATGGTAAAGTGCCTAAACTCTGCTTATCCAGATTAAATGGGGTCACCTAATTACTTGTCACAGTGATCTAAGTAGTCAGATTATTGACTCTGACTTGTCAAGCATTTTATTCCTGTTGCTGGCAGTGTGTGTGGCATCTCTTCATTTTATATACTCCTGCCCCATTCCAAAATGAGATTTATCATTTCGTGATTAACTGTTTCCATGGGTTTTACCTCACAGGATTTATTTCATAGCATTGGGGCTGAATAAATAATCACTGACCACACAGTTATTGCTTGAATTGTGCAAAATGTGTTTTTATGATTTCCTATGGATACGTCTAGATTAGGGATTTGTCTCATTAGGAGGAGCTCCTCACCTGTGAGATGTTGTCCTCACAGGTCAAGTAGCACCCATCTGCCTGTTGATTGACAGGACCAGACATGTCTCCCAGGCCTAACATTCTGACGTCTGCTCCCAGTAGCGCCACAGGTGCCGAAGCTCAAATTCAGCAACTGCTCATGTGCCGCTACACTTCTAAGTAGTAGCTCAAGTGCAGTTGCTGCTCTCGAAGCCGATTTTAGCTTCGGCAGGGGTGGATTAGCCATAGACCTTACAGGGAAATTTCCCGGTGCACCAATGCCAAGGGGGCCGTCTGAGCCCTCCTCACAGCTGCCTAGTGGAAGTTTTTGGGGATGTTTTTTGCTGATGGCAGTATTTTGTGTGGACAGCGGTATTTGGCTCTGTTGGGGTGGTATAATGTACCACAATATGGTATTGTTGGCACTGCCTTCCATCACTTTGGACCTGACTACAAAACAGGGCCACCTTTGGTATTTTTTCCAGGGCCACTTTAAGTTCCTAGACCGCCCCTGAGCTTCAGTGCCTGTGCCGCTTAAGTGAGCAGCACTACAGACGTCAGAATGTCCGTCCCTGTCAATCAACAGGCAAGTGGGCACCTCTTCATCTGTGAGGATTTCTCCTCAGCTAATGAGACAAATCGATTCATTAGAATTGAGTAATTCAACCCTAATCTAAATAATGCACTGCATCAAATTCAGATTGGGTAGAGAAATAACTTGGATGTCCTGTTGTCAGCCTAAAAGTGATATGTAAGTCAGTACCTCCTATATAGACCTATCTCCCCAGTGCCTTCCTTTTGACGGGTGGTACCCTCTTCTCCACCAAGTCCCTCTGTCCCACTCTGCACCTTAAATATCCCTTGGTTGTATTTGGAAATAGAAGTGCATTATCTACTTGTGAACCACCAGACAACTTAAAATGTCTGGCGGGTCCATATATGTTTCTGCATGGATGTGCAGCTGAAGTAGCAGGGAGCTGGTTGTCAGGCAGTGACAGGCAGGGTCCCCATAGAGAAGAGTTAGATTGTCTATTACCGTTCCGTATACTGTATGTTGTGCTTAATGTGCACTGTGCATAAAGTTCTGGAAACAGACATGACGTTTCTTGCTCCCATCCTGGTGATCACATCATCATCAGATGCTGAGTAACTACAGGAGATGCTTAGTCTAAATGGGCTTCAACCCAGGGGCTGTTCCCTCTGTAACTGGGGCTAATATGTGAGCCCCAGCTACCGGAAAAATCAGCAATAAAAAAATAATAATGTAATATGTTAAAAGGTCTTATATAACCTTATGGGGCACAATGTGTTAAATAAAATAAATAAATAAAGACAAAACTATAAAAAATAATAATTACAAAACCCCATATATAACCACTATATAAAAATGAACAAAATGTAAAGGGGACACCATTGAAAAAGTGTGAAAGTATTTTAGTTGAACAGCAGATTTGTAAATATGAAACCGGCTGACCTGTTACATGTGCACTTGGCAGCTGAAGGCATCTGTGTTGGTCCCATATTCATATGTGCCCCCATTGGTGAGAAAAAAGATGTTTTAATATATGTAGATGAGACTCCAGGAGCAATGAGTGCATTCCCGTTACACCTAGAGGCTCTACTCTCTCACCTGTCTGGCCCTGTCAATCAAAGTGCAGAAGGTGCGGCAGTTGTACAGTGAGCCGAGCCTCTAGGTGTAACAGCAATGCCCCTATCGCTCCTAGAGGTTCATTTACATATATTAAAACTTTATTTCGAAGTTTTCAAAAACTGACTTTATTGCTGTCAAACTGCAGTGGGCCCTCCTTCACTTTGGGGGCTCCATTCTCAATATAGGTGTGATATGACCCCATTATCCAATATGGGAATAATCCTTTAAACATATTTTTACTTTCACTTTCAGCTGGGCACTTAGGAGCTGTTTTCCTGCAGAATAAAAGTGCTTTTCCTGGACATGTAATACAGACACACAGTGCACACAGGTATGTCTGGGATATGTCTGCAATCTTCTGTAGGGCAGTGCTGCTAGTTATATAGGTGAAAAACAGGTGAAAGACTCCCTTTAAGTCCCATTTAAGAAGTAGCTTTTTGTCCTGAGTTGTAGTACTCATTTTTCGCTAACCATATTATTGAAATAAAGATCAGGTTTTTAGATTGACTGGCTAGTACTGTTTTTCTGTAGGTGGTGATTTATTCAGGTTGCGTGTCTTCTATTATGTTATGTCATTGCACGTTTTGTATTATGCATTATTGCTACATATGGATGTGTATCTTCTGTATATCATTGGTTTAAAATGTTATATAATACAATACCCCTTCACTTTTTAAACCTTGGTGAAGCTTTATTTGGGAATATCTTATCTTTGTCCTAATCTTGATATGGATTTATTGTCGGGCAGACGTGGAATACACATTTGATATTGTACTAAACAGTCATTCTTTGTGAAATATTATTGTACTGTATTCCACTGTAGACATGGAGAAGGTCATAGAAAGGACTGACGCACAGACATTTAACAGTAAAAAGATTCAAGAAGTCACATTCATCAGGCATTAACTGTACAATGGATATTGTTGCACTGACTAAGCAGATACAGCAATCTGGTACTTCATTAACATGTATAGTACATGGAGTAAAATCAATGGTAAAGCAGATGCTAGATTTATTACTTGCTGAGTGCTGGGGCATGGAGATCACATGGGTCAGCAGGGTTGACTAGATCTCTCATATTACCACTGTGAACCCAATGCTTTTTATTAAAGTTTAATGATACCAAGTAACAAAGTATGGGAAATGTTATAGTCTGTGAGCATTAAAGGGCATCTGTCAGCAGATTTGTACCTATGAAACTGGCTGTGCTGTTACATGTGCACTTGGCAGCTGAAGGCATCTGTGCTGGTCCCATGTTCATATGTGCCCATATTGCTTAGAAAAATGATGTTTTCATATATGCAAATGAGCCTATAGGAGCCACAAGGGCATTACTGTTACACCTCGGCTCGGCTCTCTGTCTCTCAAACTTCCACATTCTGTGCACTTTCATTGACAGTGGCAGGCGTGATCACATTTACACTGCCTGTCCTTGTCAATATTAAGTGAAGAGGACGCGGTACTTGCAGTGAGAGAGCAAATCCTCTATTTGTAATACAACGCCCCCATTTAAAGAAATCAAAGCAATATTCTTTATATGGTCCCTACAGTAGTTATTTAATATTTCAAAGTTTAGACTTATATGTTGTAGACTATAAAGGCCACAAGAATAATCTTAATTCAGGTTTTACTTACAAGCATTGCTATGGCAGTTCCACCTGGGTTCTTCTTCTGCCAAAAGACCCCACTAACATATAAGACAGCAGTATTATAAATGGCACATAGTATGTGGGTCCTGTGGGAACAGCGCCATCATTTAGGACACACAAGTGGTTTTTGCTGCCCGAAACAAATAAAAGTCTCTTGTTGATGCCTTCGATGTTTTCATTGTGACTAATAAACTGCTAGTTTTATGGGAGTTCTGGAGATCGTCGTTCCTTCTGTTCATGTTCCTGTGGACCTGTTGCCAGCTCGGGAGTTTCAGTGCACTTTGTTCATTAGCCCAGAAAGTGGATTACAGTTGGTGAGTTGTTCCTTGTGGAGGCCCTGTTAAAGATTTTCTCTTTGGACCCAGAAGGTACAAGTTATGTCTGATGTCCCTATAGCTGTCAGTGATTGGCTACACAGTCACTTGGCAGTGGATGACCCAGGCCATTACATGTCTGGAGGTGAGGAAGCATTGGTGGCCCTTGGTGACCAGCAGTATGGGAGCACTGCTAGATTTCACTAATATTAGGATGTGATTTTTAGGATTCAGTGACTCCTTTATAGATTTGATCCATTATTATTGTATTTACAGAAAACATTTCACATAGTATGTGCTACATTAGTAATGCAATCAGTTCTCCATATTTTCTATTACACTTCGGTTGAAGAAAGTAAGAGTTAAAGCAAGCAACCGGGTCATATTTAAGTAGTGGAAATTATTCTTACCTTGTAATTCATGTTTAAAGGAAAACATGTATGGTTAAGGTTGCTATGGAGGGCCCTCTAGGGAAATTACTACTAGAAAGACTGCCAACCATGGCCAGTAAGAATGTACAACTCCTGTTGTAATGCCAGCTCCTCTGCTTGACTGAATCTGTGATTCATTTCTCTGGGTGGACCAGATATGCATTACAAAGCAATATGTTCAACCCTGTCTGGATTCTCAATTACCTAGTTCTTCTATCCAGGTTAATGTATGGCTAATGGCATTTAAACATTTAATAAATCGAGCTGCCAAACTCATGAAAGGGTTATGTGTATAATTCATATGTATTACAGAACAGGCTATAGCAGACTGCCAGGTAAAAACATTAATGACAGTCATAAAGTAGTTTAGTTTCTGAAGGACCATTTATATCACTAGTAGAACAAATGATATTGCCCCTTCTGATCAATGATGAATTTATGACTTCTCGGTATTGGCAGCTACTTGATTGTGAATCAGAGAGCCTCAGTATAGGAATAAGAATTCCTCAGAGATTCACGGATTATATGTAAAAGTAGCCATGGGAGTACTAACAAATTATTGACTCTTTTTAACTGCAGAGGTGTATAAAATATCTTTTATGGGAGGAATTCAGGAGATTTGCTATATTTCTTTAATAAAAAAAATGTCTTTCTGATTGGTGACATATTGGCTTAGTTCCTAAAGTTATCCAGACTCCTGGGACCAAGGGTGTAACTATAATACATAGGGCCCCATAGCAACGTGAGATGGGGCTCCCACCTTGTGTAAGAAAATTAAAACAGCAGTATAAGTAGCAATAATTAAAGGTATGTATAATAGTACAATATGTCAGAAAGCCCACATTACAGCAAAAAGACCCATTTTGTTATTCCTTACAAAAATCTACAATGTTCTTGCACCTGATTGGGCTCCCTCAGCCTTTGGACCCCAAAGCAAGTGATTTGTCTGCTATGGCTACAGTTACGCCCACTCCTGAGACCATATCATAATAAGTATTTTTTCTAAGTTGGCTACAAAATTGTACATAAGGCTATAGGTACTGTGTTTTTAGAGATAGCACAAAGAATCTCTCTCTAATCTGAATTCATTGTATATGAAGAAAGTGCACACCTATCAACCTTGACATTAAAACTACTAACATGTGAAGTGAACATTGATTGTCTCTTTATAATAGCATCAGTCATGTAGTAGGATATATGAGGCAGCAAGTGAGCAATCAGTTCTTGATGTTGATTGTTGGAAGCACGAAAAATGGTTAAGGGTTATCTGAGTGACTTTAACAAGGGCCAAATTGTGATGGTTAGACGACTAGGTGAAAGCATCACCAAAACAGCAGGTCTATTAGGATGTTCTAAGTATGTTATGGTTAGCACCTACCAAAACTGGCCCAAGGAAGGATAAATCTGAAGGCTAATCAATGGGGTCTAATACCCCAGAATAGCTACTGTAGTGCAAATTAAATAAACACATAGTGCTGGCAACGATACAAAGATATAGGGGTGCACAATGTATCGCAACCTGCTGCGTGGGCCAGATGACCTCAAATAAGTTCTTACACCAACACCTGTACACGTTCGTCAAAAGGCCCAAAATGAGCATATGAGCACCAGAACTGGACTATAGAGCAATGGAGCAAGGTGGCCTGGTGTGATGAATTGTGCATTCTTTATATCATTAAGACAGCTGCATCATGTCCCTGGGGAAAAGGCAACATGAAGCCCTAGGCAATATTTTACTTGAAAGCTTTGGATCCTGGCTTTCATATCGATGTTACTTTGACACCGTCTACCTAAACATTGCTGCAGACCAAGTAGACTCATGGTAATGGTATTCCTTAATGGCAGTGTCCTCTTTCAGCAGGATAATGTGCCCTGCCACACTGCAAAAATGTTCAGGAATGGTTTGCAGAACATCTACATAATAGCCCAGAATTTTCCTTTAAAGGGAACCTGTCGCCATAAAAGTCTATGCATCATGACAGGAGAAACTGAGTAGATTAAAATATAGTTTTATGGGAAAAGATTCAGTATAAGTTGATACTTAGCATTATGAGTATAAACGTAGAAGTAGATGTCAGACACTGAACAAAAATTGTAGAATGTGTGAAAGTCCTTATAGTATATGTGAATCTGTAGTCATAAGTAAGTTTCAGATTATTAGATCTCAAAGGGAATATAAGGGGAGAAAAGAATATGAAAATAAGAAGTTAGCAAATGACTCTTTTTCAATTTATCAGCTCTTTAAATCCCCCATCTAAACTCATATCAAAAAAGTATCAGATTACATACTGCCCGAAGAAGTCTATGGAGAGGAAATGGGGACGAGGAGTGCACTGACAGTCCGTCTTGAGACAGGGAATGTTAGTTTAGGAAGGGGAGAGAGCTGATAATTATAAAAATAATCATTTTTCTCAAATAAGACAAATTACAAACCTGTAGCTTTACGTAAAGTTGTGTGGAGAGTTAGTGACCTTTTAAATAAAATGCAAATACGAATTTCTACAGTATGAGTAATGGAAATATATCCTATATACAAAATAAAGTAACTTTTCACTAAGAATGCACATCAATTCTGTAGTGAACATTAAACATTTACTAATATTTAAATAGGAGGTACATATTTATTGGTTCAGTATATCTAAAACAAATATTTCCTTTCTTTAACCAGTTTTCATTCCATATTAGTTTACTACACTAGCGTGCTCTGCATGGGTATATGTCAACAGTTTTAATATTTAATTTGACTTTGAATTGTTTCAACCACTTTGATTCTTTTAGGATTTGATTTTAATACCCATAATTCCACAAAAGGAAACACTTTATTCCACTTTTATAGCATAATCTCCTAAGTGTTGAAAAAACAATTGAATGTTGACAGCTGCCACTTTTATAGACAGATTATGGACTCATCAATCTTAGACGTGTACAGCATTCACAACATGTGATTGTTGGAGATCAATCAAGGAATGGAATTTTGGTATCCAGGATAAATGCCTTCTGTCAACACTCGGTAAGTAGAAGCACCCACAGGTGAATGAAAGATGAGACAGCCATTGAAGCGTTTCTCGTCTATATCTACTCTCCACATTAGATTCAAAGGGAGAACAGAACATTTACTGGGATGAATGAGCTTTCTGTGAAATCTTGCTCCACATTTCTGGAAAGTGTGAATGTCACACAGCATTACATGTCCCAGATGTTAACTTTCTTTTTAAATTTACAGGCTAAGGGAAGGAATTTCACTAAACAATTCCCAAGGCAGAGATGTTTTGTTTTCATTTTGTCTATCTCTGTTACAAAAAGCAGAAAAGAGCTGTCCACCTACGTGATGCCATCCAAATAAACACCATACAATGGCTCCAATTATTGGATTCCAATTAGAATCGACAAAATGTTTACCATAAAAGCCACTTATATATTGTGATGTCCAAAGATTTATCTGTAAGCAATGTAATGTGTAAATGAATTTAAAAACATAACGCAGAAATCGACAACTGTACTGACTTTCATTGTCCTCATTTTGTTATCTCTTAGGGCTCAATCAGACGGCCGTATGATGTCCGCAAAAAAACGGATCCGCATTTTTGCAGACAACATACGGCTGTCTGAATGAGCCCTTATAGTCATGTCTGTATTTTCCATTAGGTAAAGAGGTTTATTTCTATGGGTAGTCCTGTGGGAAAGACACTTGGTCCTCTGAGTAAAATGCTGGTTTACACGTCCCGATGTAGCAGCCTATTCAATACTTTTTTACACACATTAATTGATTTAATAAACTGAAGAGATTATCTAGCACCACGTCCTTTGCAGAAAAACTATGTCTTTTATTTCAGTTGCATTAAAAGCAGACATAAAATACAGATACATGAGCACAAATTCTGATGTGTTTGAGCTGTATGGAGAATTTTTGTCCCTATACTTGTATGCGGGGTCGGACTGACCCACCAGAGTACCAAAGGATTCTCCTTTAGGCCCAGGCTCTGATCCTATAATTGGCTCCAAAGATCCAGGAGCAAAAACATTTGGATGTCTTTGGAGCTAATCACTTGCCACTAGGATCTATTTCTTTTATTCAAAACCTATTAAACTATATACATGATATAAGAGATGGCCCCAAGAATAATTTCCTCTGGTGGGCCCAAGGAACCCCAGTCTAACACTGCCTGTATGACTATGCTATTGTGCAACTGAAATCAAAGACTTCATTTTACTGCAATGGGCACACGACCTTCCCAGGAATACCTGAACAAGATAGATTGTTGCTAGCCGTATTACCTCCTATTAAATTATATACACTGCTTATTTGGTGTATAAAAGTCACACATTTTGATGAATTTTTGCCACTTTCTATTTACAGCCACAAATGATGGTCTATGCCTAGCATAGATTTCAATTTGGTGTATCTTGCTGCAATGTTCTGTGGTTTAGGACAAGTTTAGGAAACACCAGTCTTAAAAAAAAATCACAATATGTAGCCCTTTGCTGTAAATGCTGATAGAAAAATATATATAGGTATACTGCACATGGCTATCTCCAGTAAAAGCTCAGGTATCCCTTAAAATCTATGTCTTTGTCTAATTGTAGACACTGTTGTGTCTACCATCTTCCAAGAAATAATTCTAGTACTACTCAAGCTGAAAATGCAACTTGGGGTGCCCACCCCTGCTCCAATGTTTACATACCTGGTTGTCTGGAGAACCATGAGGGTTTTCACATGCGCCACCTGTGATGGCGGGATGGACATATTCTCTCTGGAAAAAGGGGTTCCCTTTAAATAATGGTCTTGAAAATTGCCAACTAATATTAAACTTGTAAAGTCTGAAGGTATGATCACATGGCCAGAAGATTGGTTGCAGAAATTTCTGCAGGATATCTACTGCATTTGAATCTGTCACCATGATTCTGAACTCTTATTTGCAGTAATACATGAGTAGTAGTTCAGATAAGGATTCCAGATCACTATTTGTTATTTTCCTATGGCCCCTCGTTCTTCCACTGTCAGCACTCAAAGCTAACATAATGGAGAAGACTCACGTGTGCATACACTGCAGTCCTGACAAAGTATTTCAGTGTAGATTTAAATGCTGACAGTGGGAGAACTGAGGGCAGTAGGAAAATAAAAAATAGTGATCTAGACTCGCATATATCCATAGTGTTATTCATGTATTATAGCAGATTATAGTCCAGTCATTGGCTGCAGCGGTCAGGTGACCCAGTGTCAAACCAGTTGTTGACACAGGGAGACCCAGGACATATAGCGCTGGCGGGGCTGTGATGGAGCCAGAACCCAGCAGTGAGGATCAGGTAAGTATGATTACCACTTCTGGTTCAGCCATATTGTAGGGTCTGTAGAAAAGCTCAACAAAGGTCAACACCCCTTTTAACTAAAGATGGTCAACCAGATGTCAACTTATATCTCTTTAATGCATAACACTGTGGGTTCTTTGTAGAATGTCCTCTTTTTGTTCAATATCTGTTAAAGCCACGGGTGGTGATGGAGTGCCTCAAAATGAGAAGTATTTAAGGGGCAAGTTTTACTACTGATGAGTTGCATTGAGAATTTGATCATCTTAATAGCCAGTAACATGATAATGAAATATTATAAGATCAATGAAAAATGTAACTCTCGATCATCCATAAAATCAGAAATACGTACAAGGTTCAACACCAGTCTATTCCTGCATGGCAGACAGGTTTTTATATAGTGTATTAGAAATGTGAGGATGTAGAAGGTTTAATATGTTTACATGTGGTATACAAAATACTAACTATAGGGAAGTGAGTAAATTGGCCACATCTTCAGACCAGACATATGATATGTTTGACAATAAATGCTTTCTACGAGGCTCACTGGAATGGATTTAGCATTAGGCACAGAAAGCCAATAACCTAATGGTGGCATTGATTGAGAGGATGATTTTTCTCTGGCTTAAACGAATGCCAACTTATTTTTTACCATAGAAAAATAGACTGGGAAAATGAGCAGAATAATTAACTGATGCAAGTTCAGCTGAGGTAGAGATATCAGTGATGTCATACTCTTTCCTATAAGATTAGTGCGGCAGTTATGTCACATTGGGGGAATGTCTAGTGCCTTCACACCTCTTTGTAAAAAGGATCCAGTTCTGTAGATTTGCAGTTTTGATTACCTATTTTAAGGACAGGTCATCAATATAAAAATCCTTTTAATAATTAGCTTTAGCTAAATTCAATTAACCATTGAAGTTGGATGAATATGCAATATAAGGAAGGTAGATTTGACCTTGGTGATATAAGGGTTGTTTATTGTTGAGTGAGCATGCTCGGCCAAATACTATATTCATTCGAGCATGGCTATGCTCGGCACATCGTGCTCGAGCGCCATGCTCGAGTCCCCTCCCCACATGCTACTTAGCCAATTAGCGTGCAGGGAGATACTGGCATTCACTGTAATGCCGTAGCCATGTTGGGACAGATAGTGTAGGGATAGAAATTGGCTAGGCAGGGCTATTTTTTCTGTTGAAAAGACCCAAAAGCCCTTTTAAGGGCTATTATATCTGGCTGCAATATATATATATTTTTTTTTGGGGGGGGGGCAAAAATTGCGCAAGGTTGCCTGACCTAAACACTACCTGCGCAGCGTGTGCATTATAACGTTTCTGTATCCTATATACTTGACATCCAGTGTCATTTTTTCTGCAGCTAATCAAGGCGACATTACCTGCGCTGCATCTGCTCTATAACGTTTGCGTAAAGAGGGACAGATAGTGTAGGGATAGGATTTGGCTAGGCAGGGCTAGTTGTTCTGTTTAATAGAACCAAAAGTCCTTTTAAGGACTATTGTTCTATCTGGCTGCAATATTTTTTTTTTCTTTTGGGGCAAAAATAACGCAAGTTTGCCTTACCTAAACACCACCTGCGCAGTGTGTGCATTCTAACGTTTCTGTTTCCTATATACCTGACATCCAGTGTCATTTTTTCTGCCGCTAATCAAGGCGACATTACCTGTGTTGCGTGTGCCTTATAACGTTTCTGTATCCTATATACCTGACATCCGGTGTCATTTTTTCTGCCGCCAATCAAGGCGACATTACCTGTGTTGCGTCTGCCTTATAACGTTTCTGTATATTAAATACCTGAAATCCTGTGTATTTTTTTCTGCCGCTAATCAAGGCGTCATTACCTGCACTGTGTGTGCATTATAACGTTTCTGTATCCTAAATACCTGACATCCGGTGTCATTTTTTCTGCCGCTAATCAAGGCGACATTACCTGTGTTGCGTGTGCATTATAACGTTTCTGTACCCTAAATACCTGAAATCCTGTGTATTTTTTTCGACATTATCTGTGTATTGGAGTTCCTGTTCCTTGTAATTTTTAGCAGCCCTTTCACTTTGTGCATAGGCTTTATGAGTGTAGGAGTCCCACGACATGAACAATTGTACCACAATGTGAATGAGGCCCTCCTGTATGTTATATAACGGTTGTATCGGAGTGCCTCTTGTAATTTTTGGCAGCACTTGTGCTTTATGTAAAAGTAAATATATATTCCTAACAATATTTCCTCTAAAATAAATGTTATCTTCGGTTTTGGGGGGTATTCTTGTCATTCCGTAAAAGGGGCGTAATACTCGGACAACATCGTTCCCAGAAGCGACTTTGTAGTCCAAGATGCATCCAGACATCCTCCCCATGCTGTTCCCAAACCATTTCAGTGGTGTTTCCACCATTTTCTCACCTTTCCCTATGAAACAGACACCCTCCCCTCTTCAGAGCAGGGGGTGCCTGGTTTAGTGCTCGGGTTCTCCCATTGACTTCCATTGTGCTCGGGTGCTTGGTCGAGCACTCAAACACCACCTATTGTTCAACCCGAGCACCCGAGCACTACGGTGCTCGATCAACACTACTATCTGGGTGTACATACTGTGAGAAGGGTATGTTTGGGAGAACCGATATCTGCTGTTGAAAAATGCTTGGTAAGCCTTGGGTGTGTCTATGGGAACCGAGAGGTTAACCTAGACACAGCATAAGCAGGGTTGATAGCCTGTTTTGTCTATGTTAGCCACAGATTGTAAAATATGAACTGGGACCTGCTTATACTGGAGTGAGTGAGGTTGGCAGTGGGACGCTCACTTCACCCTGGCTTCGGTCCTGGGCTTCCATAGCCCACAGCTGAGAGTCACATGGGTCATTAGGGCCTAATTTAAAGCTCAGTATAGAGCAGAGCAGGGTTGCCATACCTGGAGAGCTGACTGCTGAACTAAAGAAAGTATTGCATGTGCCACCCAATACTTGCCATTTGTACCCGTGGGCCGGGTAGCCAGTCTCACGTATAGTCAGGGATTGTCTTTTGTATTAGGTACTTGCTCAGCCGAGCAGGGTTTGTTTGTTTAAGCCTATTTGTAAAGGCTATGCTTATGTTTAAATATATGTGTGAAATAAAACACTTAAATTGGATTTTATCATGTCTGTGTCCCTGCTTCCTGCACAGCTACCAAGTGTCTACCAGAGCAATCCCCACAATACATACATATCATCATATAGTCACCAACTGAGCTATATCTGTTATTTGCCTTACACTACTCCTTATCTTCCTGTCTGATAGTTTAATAAGGAGGTCACATAAACCCCATCATGGTATCCCATACTGTGAACACCTGTGGCAATGCTTGATGCTGGCAAATATTGTATCACTAGTGCAATACTAACGACAGGCTGAACACATGATGAGGAACATTGCTCTACATTTCATAACTCCAATGTACAAAATAAAAGAAATGATGAACATATACTAGTGCAAGTTAAATTCACAAACATTCTGCTTCAACTTGTGCAAAAAAAAAAAAAAAACGTTTGTACATGCCTTGTACCAGATTTATTTTGTGTGTAGATACTTTTTGCATCTCAGTGCACAGTTTTGAAATGTTAGGAAAGGGCACATGGCTTACAGGAGTCTTCAAATCAGCCAACATTTGCTAAGGTGAGCAAAGCAAGAGATGCTGTAAGGAAAAGAAAAGTACTGTAACGTGTCTAGCAAAATGCACTAAATCTATCATACAGCATGAGCCACTAGGATAAATCGCCCCCTATTGTGTCTATTCTGTCCCCTTCGTCTAGTTTTAAATCTCCTCTATTGTGTTATCCCACATCCAGAGTGCTTCACACAGATCCAAAGAATAGCAAAGGAAGCATATTGGTGCAATGTTTAGTGCTCTAATAGTGCTAAGTATTAAGTGGAGTCCGGCTGGGTTTTCATCTGATATTGTAGAAGCACACAGCAAAAAGTACAGCAAAAATAGCGTGGTACTGTCTGAGCCAGAAAAATCTGTCCTGTTACATATTTTTGCATTGAAAAGGGACAAAAGTATTATAGTAGTGATATCTTTATTGGCTAACCAGAAAAAAAATCTGTTTGCAAGCTTTCAGACCACAACGACTCCTTCAGGTTCTGGAAAGCTTGCAAACAGAATATTTTTGTCCTTTTTAACGCAAAAGTATTTAACATCACACATATTGTAGAAACCGTTGTTGATTGCTGCCTGCACAGCAGAACTCTAAACCCCATAGTAAAGACACTCTATGTTCACACATGGCAGATAGGTTGGAGAAGGCGTTACTGAAAATTTGCTCCACACATCTCAGTTGTTTCTGGAGCACGTGCATGAATTTTTGGAATGCACGGGAATTTCTTCTGCTACATGTGCATGTAACATAAGCTAAAATCCTCTACAATGCATTTTGGTGGGACCTTTCTGGTGTAGGAAATTTGTAGGAATTTATGATGCCATTTTATTACATGAGATTTTTATGTCAGCCATTCTGTACTGTGCAACTGCAAGTTCTCACTATTTCTTCAGCCTCTCGTCTCCTGTCTGGTTTTTGTATTAAAACAACAGAGTAACAAAGTATATAATTGTAATAGTATTCATAGAATATAAAACTAATGCTGTTCACGCCACAGTGTAATAAAACTAAAAGAGTAAGTGGGTGGAAGCTCACTTTCTTCATGGCTGCCAAAAAGATAATTGCTGCTGACTCTTGTTTCAGATAAGACACAGAACGGCAATTTAGCATTTACTTATTATTAATTGCTAATTTATTGGATACTTGCCTCCTTATGTAAAGACTAAAGACTTGAGATTAAAATGCTATAGATGATGCTGCAGTAAGTGTTATGTCCGGGGCATAAGACTATTGATTAATGAAGATCTTCTTGGGTTAGGTTAACTCATGGACATACTCTGCAAAGCACAAAATAACCCTCAGTTGTTTAAGGATATCCTTTATATACAAGTCCAGAGATTCTGTCCACTAATTATACATCTGTCCGTCATTTTATAATCTTTACTGAATGGAAAAAGTACATAATGGACGTTAAAGGGAAACTGATCCAGTGTGAAACATGCTGCATTGAGTGATGTGTGACCTTTAGGGCTAAAGGTGAATAGGTTATAGTCCCTCTTCTGTTCAGTATGAAGGGTCCCAGTATATTAGTGAGACTGATAAAACTAATATCAATTGAATGGCCCTATGTGACACTGTACATGTAGCCGAGAAGGGGTTAATCTGTAACCTGCATACATGTGACACCACACATCTTTTTTTGCTCAAACTTGTGCAGCTTTTGTGTAGTTTTTATTAGGCCTTTTTCTGGCATTTTTGGCAAAATATTGTATTTCACTAATGGTTTCATGAAAATGCCTTTTTTCTTTCTCCCTTTCAGTTCAGTTGAAAGGTGATTTAGGTAGACCAATAAAGTGACCAGAGAAAGAAAAAAATGGTGAACTTGTATAAAACTTCCTGCCTCTTAAATGGGTCACCTGGCCTTGGGGCCGACCACCTCTATGGTCTGGATGTATGTCCCTGAACATAAAAAAGCAGACTCGCCTCCCTACAGTCCTGCTGCTGCTCGGTCCTATGACCATGGTCCAGCCAATCACCAGTCCCAGCCATTTCCTGGTCTCGCAAGGACAGTTAGTGGCCGAGAACACAGCAGTGGCGAGACCGCAGGCAGGTGAGTCTACTTTTTTATGTTCTGGGACACAGGTCCAAATTCTTAGGGATTGTGACTTTAAGTCGGACAACCCCTTTAACGTATACAATGTTTACTATATGCATAAAAAGGGGCAAAGACAAGGATCACATACATATCTTTATTCACATGAGTAGTAACAATGTTGACAATTTGACTGAATAAATTTTGATATATCATATTGTTATAAAACTGGAAAGAACATAATGAAAATGCAATTTCAAAATTTACGAGAAGGAAGACATAAATGGGTATAAATAAAGCGTAAGCATTGTAAAGAAAAGTGGTGCAATTTTCTAAGGCACTTTTTTATGTTTTAGTTCCTGACCATTTTCAATAGCTCTGCATCCTAACAATGAATAAAATAATTCTTGTTTACTTCTGCTCTGAAGACTGAAAACTCAAGGCACACGCTCACATTTTTCTAAAGTGGTCTTATTTTAGCCATCATATAATTTATAAGTAGTCTAAGTTTTGGACATATGTTGCATCACAACATACATGATTGATGACTTTCACGCTGGCTAAAATGTCAACACTTTTTTACTCCAGGGTCCAGATATGACTTTTCTCTCATTTATGACTTCACAATTCATAAATGTGTCAATGTGGCTGAGTAGCAAGCTATGCCCAATTTTGTGCTTCATGTTAACACAATTAAACTGAATTCACATCACTCTTTAGATTTCCATTCTTCTAATCCATCAGAGGAACAAAAACAAAATGTATCCGTTTGCATCAGTTTGTGTCACTTCCATCAGAGTTCAGATATTTGTGATGCAAGACTTTTTCTCCCATCAAAAATAACTAATCTCTGACAGAAGTGACACAAACTGATGTAACTTGATCATAACTGATGCTCAAAAAAGACAGGTCTGTTAGTTTTAGTGCATAATGAAGCAAACTAAGCATAACTGATGCTCAAAATTAGCAAAGTTTTGAAAAAATTGATTCGGCAACTTCGGTTAGTTGAGAAATTTGATTTGTTACGAAATAATCACAAATTGCTATAAATCAGGTACCTCCTCTGCCTTAAGGTCTACCCACACAGAGTGGCCATGCTTAGGGACCATGCTGCGGTGAAGAACTGCGTGGCCAATTAGCCCGCAGCTGCCTTTCATTTAATAATGAAGACTGCACTGTATAGTCCTTCTTCATTGTTAATGGCAGTGCAGCACCTTTATACAGGGGCTGTTGCCTGTATGAGGTTTGGCTGGTGAGGTTAAGTGAACAATATGCATATTATTACTGTTCTTGCCTACAATCTTCTGCGGGTCATTTGACCGTAAACACAGAAGATTAATCAGCCCTGACATACCCACTTCTCCAACCCCAGGGCTCTCCTTCCCTACAGGTGGGAGCCCTTCTTCTGTCATCATTTTCTGGTGAACTATTTGGAGGAGGGCGCATATTAGCTCCTCATCTGTTACATATCGGGAGAATCAATTGAAAATTCTCATGTTTTGGTATCATACACCAGCAGTTCTCCATAAGATATATCCTGAAATACCGGATCTCTGCTGGAGATGTTCCCTACCAGATGCTTCAATCTTTCATATTTTTTGGTCCTGTCCTGCTGGTCCTGTCCTGCTCTAGAATTGTTTTGGAGACAGGTGTCGTATTTCCTGAGAATTATTCTCGATACTAATATCCCTAGGGACCCGATAACCTTTCTTTTAAATGTTGTTCCAATTTCGGTGAGGGGTCCGGGGTCCAGACTGCTCGTCCATATCTTAACAGCAGCTAAATGTTTGATTGCTCTCTATTGGAAACGTACTGCTCCACCTTTGGGTCAAGATCTCTACACACGGATTCAGGAGGTTCGGTCGTTGGAATACTCCGTAGCTCTACAGCGACATACAACGACCAAATTTCAGCAATGCTGGCATTTGTGGGACACTCGGAAATCATTGCTGGACATACAGACATGAAGAGACACTTGGTTTAATTTCAAAGTTTTTCTTTTTATTGTATTATTGTACACTGTTAGATACAACTACCTATTTGTAAGGTAGTAACATACTCCTTTACAGTTGTTTGATATTTGTACCTTTATTATAAAAATTCAATAAAATATAACTGGAAAAAAAGAAGGATGATTTGGAAGAAGTAAAACCAGCCAAAAGATGAGGATAGTCATTGTTAAGACCTGGATAACCTAAGGGGTGCAGACTGGATGGTATTGGTTGGCACGCTAGCAGTGGAACAATAAAGGCTTCCATCTTATTGTACTGAATTACATATCTTAGTTTACAGTTGATGTAGGAATAAGTAAATGTAGGAATAAATAAATAAAAGTGATGCAGAATAAGTCTGCCTGCACTCTCCCTGCCCTCTCCCTACAATCTCCCTGCACTCTTCCTGTACTCTCCCTGAACTCTCCTTGCACTCTCCCTCTCCAATATTCTTCTATTAATCATTTTTAGCAACACTTTCTCTAGTGCATGAGTGCTGGTCACATCTCTCTCTGTCTATTCTCACCTCACAGGACAGCGCAGGATGAGAGTTTTATAGGGCTGTGACATCACAGGGGATGTCTATCTACTGATTGCCTGGGTGCACAGCATTATGGGTGTTCTTGCATTCCTGGGCTTTCACTTTGTAATACGTGTAGCCACCATTTTAGGAAAAACTGATTCGTTATCACAAAGCGTGAGGAAATTATGATTAGTTGCGAATCGAACTTTTCCTAAACTTTGGACTGATTTTTGCTTTGAATGCTTCACTTCGCTCAACACTACTCAAAATAATGAATCCATTTTTTTTTCTGTTCCTTTGACAGATCAGAATAATGGAAAGCTAAATGGTGATGTGAACTCGGCAGAACTTGCATGACGCAAATGTTTCTATATTTTGGTGCAAATTGTTAATGAATATGTCGCACAGCAAACAAGACACTAGTTGGCAAAAAGACACAAATATGATTATACATGTATGACACCTAGTATTTTACTCAGGGTTTACAACAATGTCAAGTTTCTTTAGCTCACAATGAATTGCTTAGACTGAATACATTGGTAGAAGATCCTCATCTGCGAGACGTGTAATGTCTAAGGATCAGGTTGACACAGACTTTTAGCCTCTGGATGTAAACAATAATGGAAATTAAAATATAAAGTATGGTTTTAGTCTTTAATCATCCAAATACACCAATATAACCAAACATCAATACTGGCAGATTATTCCTTCTTCTCGACAATAGGCTCCTGTTAACAGTCGAGAGGGAGCACCAATAGTGAAGAACCACCAGCACAGTGACACGCTCAAATATTTAATATACTCACAAGATAAAAACATAAAAACTGCATCTCAAAATAAACATCTCACAGAGTAAGCGTCTCTCCCTTGTGCACCACCAGACCCAGGTTTGGCTTTCAATTCTTCAGGGGCTCTGGTTACACCCTCCTCTGGATATCTTTTTATATCTCCATTCATTAGACTAAAAGTGTCCATTCTTTATACTCTCTTTACATTACAGAAAAAATTTCCTCTACAATACATCTATTAAAACCATTCTATAAATCATATCTTAAAAAACAATAATAAATAATTATAATAGCAATACAAAATGTTATAACCTATTGGACCCTGTTCACAGGCTGCGATTTTTCTATATCTCCTCATATGTCAGTTTTCACTGCAGTTAATGTTTTACACCTCATAGCTAGATTTCTCTATCATATAATAAATAGAGATGAACGAACGTGCTCGTAACGAGCACTGTAGCGCTCGGCTCCCCTGCGCTCGCATGGGCGCAGGCATCCGGATCCGTCGGGTGAGGAGGACAGATCCGGATGCCTGCGCCCATGCGAGCGCAGGGGAGCCGAGCGCTACAGTGCTCGTTACGAGCACGTTCGCTCATCTCTAATAATAAACTATAAACTGCCACTTGTAATCCATAGATTAATAAAAATAAACCAATTCTGTCCCTAGACAGGTAAGAATTAGTGAGATAGAAATATGTTTCCGTTGGTTTGAGCTACCTGCGCCTTGTTCAGTAACATCAGTTGGTTTTAATAGATGTATTGTAGAGGAAATTTTTTCTGTAATGTAAAGAGAATATAAAGAATGGACACTTTTAGTCTAATCAATGGAGATATAAAAAGATATCCAGAGGAGGGTGTAACCAGAGCCCCTGAAGAAGCGAAAGCGAAACCCGGGTCGGGTGGTGCACGAGGGAGAGACACTTACTCTGTGAGATGCCTATGTTGAGATGCAGTTTTTATGTTTTTATCTTGTGAGTATATTAAAGAAGAACTCCCGACAAAAATTTTATTCCATGTCCTGCTAGAAATATGCATGATATAATCTTTAGTGAATGTCATTTTCTTACCAGTGTCTGAATTTTTTACTTATATCATCCTGAAGTTTCTTATCTGTGTCATGTGACCAGCAATTAGACCCACCAACTCACACATAGACTTATGTGTGGACAGGAAGTCTAATTCTCTATGTATTCCTATGAGACTGAAAGTGAGGCTCCCATAGGAATTAATAGAGCAGTTACTGGCTTTCTGTCCTGGGTCAGTTGGAGGTCAGGGAGTTGGCCACATGACCCAGCTACAATAAGAAGAGAGGTTTTTACTCACAAAAACAGTCACTGATAAGAAAATGACAATCACTACAGATTATATCATGCACCTTTCTAACAGGTCAGAGAATAAAAAATTTTGCAGGAGTTCTTCTTTAAATATTTGAGCGTGTCACTGTGCTGGTGGTTCTTCATTATTGGTTCTCCCTCTCGACTGTTAACAGGAGCTTATTGTCGGGAAGAAGGAATAATCTGCCAGTATTGATGTTTGGCTATGTTGGTGAATTTGGATTTGGATCATTGAAGACTAAAACCATCTCTGTGTGGAAGCAGCGCAGTATTTTACTAATAACTGTGTACTCTAAGGTGTGAACTGGACCCACATCACCAGAAGACCTGCAGCGCACATAGTGCAGACTAACTTTGGAAGGTTTTTTCTTCTGTATTTTTTAAAATATAAAGTATAATGGAAAGTTGTGTAGCTTTTTCTTATAGAATTTATAAGCTATGTTCACATATGAGTGGACATCTTAATTAAGAATTTGTAGTTCATGGCATAAAGTAATTGCGGCTTATGAAATGCATAATATGTTTTAATTAAAAAAAAAGATTTGTTCCTTTTTGGGAATTTTGGGGTTGTCAGTACTAATCTGCTTCAGTACTGACCTGTTTGTTTCAATCTGAAGGACTACATTTACTCAAGCAAGAAATCTGATATATATGGAACATATTGGTAGTACACTGCCCTAGAATAGATTTCTTTGACCTTGACACATGACAAAGGATATCTACACATGATATCTACACCAGGACATGGTGACCCTGTACCCTGCATCTCTGCTAGATTTTTATCTTTTGGGACGTAGTGAGCATTTCAGGGCATGTGGTCCATGTACATGGAATCCCAAGGGCTACCCATCCCAGAAATTATCTTTTATTAATGTCCAAGAAAGATATCCTATGGCATTAAAAGCTAAGATATTTAATATATTAAAAATATGTCTTTATGTAATATACTATGGCGCAAAGAGTTTACAACATAGATATGAGCAGAAATACGTATGCCCAGGCATATACAGTGGGGAAAAAAAGTATTTAGTCAGCCACCAATTGTGCAAGTTCTCCCACTTAAAAAGATGAGAGAGGCCTGTAATTGACATCATAGGTAAACCTCAACTATGAGAGACAAAATGAGAAAACAAATCCAGAAAATCACATTGTCTGATTTTTAAATAATTTATTTGCCAAGTAAGTATTTGGATACCTACAAACAAGCAAGATTTTTTGCTCTCACAGACCTGTAACTTCTTCTTTAAGAGGCTCCTCTGTCCTCCACTCATTACCTGCAGTAATGGCACCTGTTTGAACTTGTTATCAGTATAAAAGACACCTGTCCACAACCTTAAACAGTCAGACTCCAAACTCCACTATGGTGAAGAACAAAGAGCTGTCTAAGTGTAGAGATATACAGATGTGGGTTATAATAAAATGTATATCTATCTATATGTATTATATATGTGTATAAAATCTTGGATGTAGATCTTTGATTTGGGGTGTGTATAACTGTATTGTAAAATAATAGAGAATCACGCTGTATAGATGAAAAGGTCTGAACACGGTTTGAAACCAGTTTGTCAGAGTTAATTGAAATATCAGGAAGCCTCTTTGCATTGGTAATCAAGGTGCCATAAGAAATGTTTTGGTGAATTACATTTCAAAGGCTCCTGGGTGTTTTTCCCATTCCATTGCAAATATCCACTATTGTTCAGCCAGGTTACATGTCTCCAACTTGAGTAGTTTGCGTTTGGGTGAAAACAAGGAAGAGACAGGTAACTGTAAAATGTTAATGTGGGAACATCAGCCTGATTCCTGTGCGCAGATAGAGGGTGGACAGATCTGGAGGATCAAAACACTATTTTGATCTTGAATGAGATTGGTCGGCACCAGTGGCATGGGAACTTTACAGGGGGGATGCTACAATTTAGTATAAAAAGCCTTGGCCATGGTCACTAGAGAGAATCCTAGGAGTAAATCCTACAGGTTGGGTCCCAGGAGGATTCTGGACATCAGACCAGGCCAGACGGAACTTAGTTCAGCCTTGGGTAGCTATACTATGATTCTTTATTGTTGAATTATTGTTTGATTATTATGCTGTATGGTTATTTCGGAGGAATCGGCTTTATTGTTGTGTTTTCTTACTAATATCCTAGGTCTTTTTGTATTGGTGCGGTTGCATTCTAATTGACGTTATAGGAACTGTTGGTTTTATGCGGCTTCATGTTGCTGCTTTTGTGCCATTGACTATGTGTTGATTATGTGTTGGTTTTATATTCCATTTTTTGATATTGTTTGTTAATATTTTTCTATATTTTCACACTGCTCATTTGTGTCTGTAAATAATATAATTTCTTTTGTTTCTATGCGCTGTTGTGGTGTCCTTTCTTCGTCGACCGTCCCCTAGAATTTACGTGAGAATATTATTATTGTTCAGTATTATTATGCTTTAATATTAATATTGTCAATAATCATATTTCTTACAGAAGGACACCAGAAACAAAATTGTAGACCTGCACCAGGATGGGAAGACTGAATCTGCAATAGGCAAGCAGCTTGGTGTGAAGAAATCAACTGTGGGAGCAATAATTAGAAAATGGAAGACATACAAGACTACTGATCATCTCCCTCGATCAGGGGCACCACGCAAGATCTCACCCCATGGGGTCAAAATGATCACAAGAACTGTGAGCAAAAATCCCAGTACCACACGGGGGGACCTAGTGAATGACCTGGAGAAAGCTGGGACCAACGTAACAAAGGCTACGTTAATAACACACTACGCCGCCAGGGACTCAGAATCTGCAGTGCCAGACATGTCCCCCTGCTTAAACCAGTACATATCCGGGCCCATCTGAAGTTTGCTAGAGAGCATTTGGATGTTCCAGAAGAGTATTGGGAGAATGTCATATGGTCAGATGAAACCAAAGTAGAACTGTTTGGTAGAAACACAACTCGTCGTGTTTGGAGGAGAGTGAATGCTGAGTTGCATCCAAAGAACACTATACCTACTGTGAAGCATGGGGGTGGCAACATCATGCTTTGGGGCTATTTCTCTGCAAAGCGACCAGGACGACTGATCCGTGTACATGAAAGAATGAATGGGGCCATGTATCGTGAGATTTTGAGTGCAAACCTCCTTCCATCAGCAAGGGCATTGAAGATGAAATGTGGCTGGGTCTTTCAGCATGACAATAATCCCAAGCACACCACCAGGGCAACGAAGGAGTGGCTTCGTAAGAAGCATTTCAAGGTCCTGGAGTGGCCTAGCTAGTCTCCAGATCTCAACCCCACAGAAAACCTTTGAAGGGAGTTGAAAGTCTGTGTTGCCCAGCAACAGCCCCAAAACATCACTGCTGTAGAGGAGATCTGCATAGAGGAATGGGCCAACATACCAGCAACAGTGTGTGTCAACCTTGTGAAGACTTACAGAAAACGTTTGACCTCTGTCATTGCCAACAAAGGATATATAACAAAGTATTGAGATGAACTTTTGTTATTGACCAAATACTTATTTTCCACCATAATTTGCAAATAAATTCTTTAAAAACAGACAATGTAATTTTCTGGATTTGTTTTCTCATTTTGTCTCTCATAGTTGAGGTCTACCTACGATGTCAATTACAGTCCTCTCTCATCTTTTTAAGTGGGAGAACTTGCACAATTGGTGGCTGACTAAATACTTTTTTTTTTCCCGGCTGTATTTGTGGTGCACAGTGGGCTTGTAAAATCTGGACTGAAAATACCTATAAAGGTATCAGGCCACACATCCTAAAGGGGTATTCCCATCTCATAAAGTCATGGTTTAAAGGGAGTCGTGGGCAATTTACATTTTTCACAGTTGCCCTACTGCATGTTTGCATTGTTAACAACAGTACATTTGAGGACTGTTGACCATGCAAATATGTAATTCTCATTTAAAGGAGAAAATCCATTGAAAGTGTTGGTCTGATACGTCATAGATAAAAGCCGAAGATCACTGTGTGATTCTAAACTATAAGTCATTTGTCAGAATAAATGGGCTCTACAAGAGAACTTATAACCCGTTGGTATTGGTAAGTGGTTTCAGTTCATGGAAATCAGACACAGCTTTCTAAGAAAATTCATCCTGATTTACATAGTCTTTGCTAAGTCTAATTTCACATCTGCAGCACGGAGATCTGGCTACCTGATCCGGCAGAGAATGCTGAAATCGGCTGAACACAAATCACAGCATGCATTGGTTTGTGTCTGGCTTATTCTCCTTATTTTTGCCAAAATGCAGCCGGATCTTATACTTAGTGGGGCCGGAGGGCACCTTGTTTGTATACGGAAGTGCCAGATCCAGAAAATTCACACTGCAGATGTGAAACTAGCTTTAAAGTCTTGTATCAGACTTTTCATTACTAAATTTCAGAGTTTTGTAAAGTCTATTCATTCTAGATATTAGTGATCAACTGAGATATTAGATGAGGCAGTCTAAGTGATTCTGTTGGGGCCTTTGGAAAGATGAGACCTGGCATTGGTTTGTCATATTCCTCTTGTTACTAGGTGGCTTGTGCAGGACTCCTTATTCCATAGAAACTGTATTGTTACAAAATCAGTTGGGAATGTCTCAATCATGGAAAGAAGAGGAACATCAATATCTTCTAACCTTGGTGTCAAAATCTGGCACCATATTGAAGGACCCATTTTATGTAAACTACTGATCACAAGCTTCACCAATGTGATCTTATGTTTCTGAAGTTCATTTTAACTTTATTCTCCCTTTAAAGTACCTACAATGGAGACACTGTATTAAATGAATTATGAACAATCCTAAAATAGAATATTAAGGGCCTGCCATATCAGTGTGCAGTCATAAAATTGACTATGCAAGAAATCTTTGCCGTCATCATGAGAAAATAAACATAGCATAGTGAAGACGAGACTAACCTATTGATGGACACAGATAAGTATCTTGGACTGCTGAGTGAAAATAACAAGGACTCTGTAATTACATTTCTTTTTACCCGTTATCTAACCTCTGTAAAGATTGATATCTCTCTATATATTGATAGGAAGGGGAGCCCACATGAGACCTCGGTCATATTGTTTTCTGTTTCTAAAGTTATTCTGATATTTATTACAAAAATAATACTCTTCAAAGAAACAGAGCATTAACGAAAACAGCTTATCTATCCATTGCTAAAATCTGTCTGCATCTGCTTAGAGGAATAAAAAAGTTAGTTACAAGGTATAACATCTGTAGAAGGTTATAGATCATAAAAATTTTTGGATTTAAAGGGGTCTTGCCAAGTTTTCAAGTTATTCTCTACCCCCCTAACTGATCACTTGGGGTCCAACTGCTGGCACCACCACAATCCCGAAAACTGTGGTTTCTGTCCCTCTGTCCTGATGGAGCGGCAGCCAACACATATGCCTTCTCGTTCCATTTCTTCCCTATGGGACCTCCAGAAATAGCTGAACACTGTACTTGGCTGTCTCCAACATTTACATAGAGAATGAATGAAGCAGCAGGGAGCATGTGAAGCCTGCTGCTCCATCAGGACAAGGAATGGGACCCACATTGTCAGGATTGGTAGGGGTCCCAGCAGTCGGACCCTCAGCAATGAGTTAGATAACTTGAAAACTTGCCACAACCTCTGTAAAGAACTTACTATGTGTTGTGACAGCGTGATATATTATTATAGAACTTAATTTGAACTTTTAAATGTCAAACAAAAATATTTCACATACAGACAACATGGAAAGATTTGGCACTAGGCTATGAATAATACCACGTGTCAGTTGAAATGAATGTAATGGAAATTTTAAAATGATTCTGCACCTAAATGTATTTTTTACTAAATATGGTTAACTCAGCTGTAATACATTGTAAAAGTTAAGTCCTGCTAAACCTTCTTGATTTTTTTGTGGTTATTTGCCTAGATGAGGAATTGGGGTCAGACTGTTTTCATGGAATGTGGTTCTAGGCAACCTATCACAAAGACTGAGGTTGGCATTTCTTGATTATAGGAAATGCTCAAAGCCATATTGCCACTGTGCTGACTGCAAAGAATGTGAAAAAGCAGCCTGGCTGCAGACATGACACACACCGTAAAGGTTGCCCACACACAGTCATCCAACCTGCCCAATACATTGCTCCTGCAGGACATAGGATGTTATGAGACATGTCTGGCAATGGCATTAAAAACACATGCACACATGAGTATGAGGAGCTCAGGAAGAATAAATGTCGGCCAAATATGTGTCATGAGCAACTTTAATTTAGGGAGTCTATTACATCTACTAAAAAAGGTAATGTAATTCGTTATTAGTACAATTGTAACTGCTACATGGACCTGCACAGTGCTGTTTGGGGTAGGGTGGGATAAGGCATAAAACACTTTTCTGCAGTAACCTAGTCTTAAGCACCAATAAGACTCCATTTGTGCTTTCCAATCTCTTGAAATGCCTCTGTTGGGGGTATGACTGACATTTTGTGACTCAAAAAGCACTTGAAACCATTGATTAGTGAGTACAATGGTCCGTATTTTGTGGCAACATTAGGACTATATTTGATAGCAGAGATGCCCTAGACTGAAGGGTTCTTACTTGCTAATCCTTTAATTTTACTTCCAAAAAGAAAATACTTAATACTCATTGTTTCTAGTACATTAAATTGTAAACCTAAAATCTAGTATAAAAGTAACGTGAAGGATTGCTGCCTAATAGCTGCTGACGTTTTAAACTGCTTTCTACAAACGTAAGCTACAGGATTGATGTAACTGGTACATGGCAAGCTCTAATGCAAGCTGTATTACAAGTGCCTTCTGGAAGAACTGAACCACTTTTTATTGCATGTATTTTTATAAATCTCTTACTATTTGCACTTTCTTTTTTTGCTTTTACAGAACACTTACTGCTGCTGCAGATCATGATGCCAGTTCAGTATCTGTCTATGGATGAAAGGTGGAAACAGCCTCAGAACAGTACTATGGTTAACAGAGCCAAACACAGGAAAATGCACAGAACAAAAACATAATAGAAAGAACATAAAACGATATATTAAAAATAAAAAATAAAACACACATCTTAGTTTATGTGTCCGTCTGACACAAGATGCACTTTTAAAATACATTTTATTAGAGGACATAAAATAAATAATTTATTTAAAAGCTTATACTCATTTGCTTACAAAAGATAGAGTAATTATGAATTATTCAGTGTGGGAAGCATCCTAATATTATCTGAAATGTTAGTCTACCTCTGGGTTATTTTGTTACGTGCAACCATGGTAATCCATCAAGGCACAAGTGGGGTTAGTCTTAATTTAGTTTTAGTTTATGTATATGACCTGTACAACAAAAGTTCACAAAATACTACCTCAGGTCAAGAATGACTGGTTAGAGGCAGCTTATGTTTCACAATTATAAGGACATAGATAGGGTAATCCATCCCCATGCTGTACTAGGTCAGTGAACTACTGGAGTCCCTCTCTGTCTCTTGTTTATGTCACCTACCCATCCAAGGGGACCGAATGAAACAAAACAAAACCTAAAAGAAACACAAAATAAACAGTTGAGAAGACATGATAAAAACAAAAGCAACACAAATCAAATTATACAAGAAAGCAACTAGAAAGTAAAGTGAGAAGACACATTGTAAAGGAAATGGAAACATTTCAACTTATAACAAAATTACACTAAAATAAAGATGAAAAAAAAATACTGGGTCAGCGGGTCCCATTTGATGAAATGTGTGAAACAGAAAACAAATATTTTATTATTTTGGTAAAAGATGTAATTGACTTATGCAGTCATTAGTTTAATCTCTAGATCTTATCACTGTTATAAGGTTCCCCAGCACATTTAGCAGAGGTCATCATAAAGAATTGCATATTGATAGGCTGGAAAACAATGAAACAATGGATGGATGAAAAATTAACACAATGTAATTTTTGATTATCCCCAGATCATTTGCATCCTGGAAGGGCTTAAAGGCTATGTATAGCTTTGGGGGAAATTTTTTTATTATTGCATTGTGCTTATTTTGAGCTAAAAATCATTCTTAAATTGGTCTTTATTAAAAATATGGAGCTCTTTTGTTCTGTACAGGGCTGAGATGTTCTTGTAGCAACATCTGAATTTTCTCTCTTTTTCATCAGCCAGCTAATCTGATGGGCTCCTTATCTCTGCTCTCTGACATTATAAACACTCATTACAGCTCAGTTCTCATCTTACTGATGAATGTGACCTCTCAGTAATTTAGAGATAAGGTTAGATGACTGGCACAAAGTGAAAGTGAAAGTACCAGTCACATAGCTAGAAAATCAGTTAACTCTTTGTGACAGAACTACTCAATATTTTTTTTAATAAAGACCAGTTGAAAAAATGATTTGTAGCCCAAAATGAGTAAAATGCAATTATAAAACCAATTACCTTTGAAGGTGTACATAGCTTTTAACTATTTGACACTTACTAATTGAATATAATTAAAATAAGAAACTTTATTAGACAATACAGGATGTCTATATCTAAATGATATATACAGTACCTTGACAAGGAAACACTAAAAAAGAAGTAATATGAAGAGGTGACAACCAATTCTATACATAAAATTGATGAAAAACCATGCTTGTTTATGCTGAATAAACCAATTTATTCACCATAATCTAAAGGGGTTAGCCAATTTTGGTTACTTATGACCAATGTGTATGTAAGATGACTATATGGCATTGTTGATATTGTGTCATTGTGCTACTGTGCCATTTGATACATTTCATAAGCCATATCCCCTTGTTGGGCAAACCTTCTGTGTTGTTCATACAGAGGTCCTGTCCATAAGATGGCCGCTGATGGAGAGTCGTGTGATTAGATACATCTCTTGGCCTCCTCCAGCTACTAAACTCCCAACAGTGCAAATAAAGATGGCAGGTGCAGTGTATTTGATTGGAGGAGACATCACATGGTGGTGATTTGCCTGGTCACATGACCCTTCACCAGTAGCCATCTTATGGACAGGACCTCTGTGTGGAAAGCACAAAAGACTTGACAAACAAGGGGGCATACCTTCTAAAATATTGAAAATGGCAAAAAATATACACAAAGGATATACTAGTAAGTGCATTTACTCATTTTACAAACACATTGGTCAACGGTAACCAGGAAGTGGCCAACCCCTTTAATTAAATATGTTTTTCCTATAAACAAATAAAATATCTTTCATGTGCCTGCACATGAAGAAGCTGAAGCAATCAGATAAATTCCCATAAATGATTCTGATGTGTAGCATTTGTTTATGTCTGTGCCATTTGCCAAGCTATAGCTGCAAGGGAAGACCTCACTGACTTTACAAAAGTGCTCCAGCAGCCAAGGCAGCTCAATGTGAGATTATTCCACTTACTGCTCCTCAGACTATTTGCTTAATAGAACAGGCTCTGGAGGAGTTGTAGTGAGAACACAGTACATTTCTCATCATTGTGATCTTGGACTATACATAGACTTTTTGTAGTCTATTAGTTACAGTCCATATGAACACACAGAAACTCCAAGCACGTGCTGTGAACCAGTCTCAATGGCCAGTAATAGTGATACTTTTCTCCAATGCAAGACAGTACTCCTAGAGGACTGCTGTTTCGAATAAGTACACACAGAGCAGAATGAGGTTTATGTAACTTAATGAGACAAAATATCAGGGAGGTAGAAAGGAGAAAATGGCATAACTGTCCCTTTATCAGCACCCTTACTATTCAAAACCATCACATGCTCAAAGTCTTAGTGACCTCCCTAAATTTCAGGATTTTTTTTGCGTGTGTAACATTCTAAGACTACCACCACACCTGCAGGCTCAGAATGGCCCAAGGGAAACTAGTGAATCCCCCAGTGTGCCCCTGAGCAAGGTGAGCTCCTAGTCCCCCACTCCCTGCACAGGTGACACATGGCACAGTAGCCTGACATATAGATAGGTTGGCAAAGATGCTATACAGTATATTTCCTATGTTTATATAAAAAACTGGGTAGTGTAAGCAGGTAATATATAACTATAACTGTACAGTGGGCCCCCAGATTGAATTTGACTGGTGGGCCCTTGACACCCCAGTCTGACACTGCACACCTGTATCCAGTAGTATGTTCTGGGAGAGAAGCAGACTACCAGAATGACCATACCCAGTATAGCCGGACAGTGCTGGGGCCCAGCAGATCCCAATTCACAATTATGGGATCCATCGGGTTATAAGCAGGTTTCTGGAGAGAATGCTAGCTTTCTGCTGGAAAAAATTCTCTTCATTATATTCCTTACTCTGGCACCTGCTCCTATCTCTATAATGGGCACCTAAAATGAATGGAAAGCACATGGCACATAAATGGCCCCTTCTCCATTCTCTGCTATGGGACTTCCTAGCAATATGCCATAAATGTCCCAGGTGGGACTACCCCTTTAAAATACATTTTCCTACAAAAACTTTTTGGAAGAATGTGATAAAAATTTTTGACATTTCATGTGAAGCTCGCTTGCTGTTAGTACCTCGAGGCATTCTTGCACCTATGAGTCTTAAACCATTTGCACACTTCAGGTGAAAGGTGTTTAAAGGGCGGATACAGAATTCTTTCACTCTTAGACAATGACTGTAGCTTATAATGATCAGCCAACAAAAACAAAAAGTCATAACTAATCAATGTGGGAAGGAATAACATTCCAGACACACTGTTTGAGGTGCAAGTTCAGATCTGTCAAGAGTCTATGCTGCCTGGGAGACAGAAGATGCGATATTTGTGATGATAAAATTACATCTGACAAGGAACACATGAAGTGAAAATGTTGTATGAAGAATATTTGCTTTAATTATTTTATTATCCTTTATAATGCAGTATTAGACTTTCATCTTCTTTTGTTTAGACCAACCCCTACAGTTGTTTACAAGCTTTGTGCTCAGACCCTGCATTCATGACCAAACGTTTTGAGACTGATACAAATTTTGGTTTTCACAAAGTTTGCTGCTTCAGTGTTTTAGATCTTTTTGTCATATGTTTCTAGGCTATACTGAAGTACTATTATAAGCATTTTAAGTTTTTCAACTTTCATTGACCAGTACATCAATATATCCACAGTTGACCGTTCTTTTTCAAGACTTCTGCAATTCACCCTTTTAAGGGCTTGTTCACATCAACATTATGGATTCCGTTCTGGCTTTCCGTTATAACATCGTTATAACGGAAAATAACGGAATCCCTAGGACGGAAATCAAAACGGAAACCTTTAGAAGCATTCCGATTTGATCAGTCATAATAGAAGTATATGGGCAAGCATAACGAATCTGTCTGGTTTCCGTTATGCTGGACGGAAAACAAAGTTCGGTTGAGCTATTTTCGGCGGCCCCATAGAAATGAATGGAGGGCGGCTGCGCATGCGCAGTGCACCCTCCTTCTTTTTTGGGGCCCCGTTCTCGATATAGGTACGGGTCCCAGCGCTGGTACCCGCACCTATAAGACAATGGGGGCATATCCTAGCGATATGCCCCCATTGTCCAAGATGGGATAACCCCTTTAAATGCTTCCTCTGGGAGTTCAAAGTATGCATTTGCTTTTATTTAATTTTTGTATCATACCTTTTACACAGATTAATTACACATTAAATATGTGATTTGATGCCAGGATTACTTTATTTATTGTGTTGGTATTTTTGCTTGGTGATAAATTGGTATAGACAAAAAAATATTGCACAGATTTGCTAATCCTGAGTAAGATTTAAAAAGTGTAAATTTAGACTAGTCCAACTAAACATGGGCCAGATTTATCACAAGGGCGGATGCTGATGATAAGTTTGGTGCATATGCAGACTGTCTAGTCTAAACATAACCTTGAACATTAGTCTAAAGTTGATCAAAGTGGACGATTTAAACCAAAATGAAAGTTCATCAGTTGAAATTAACAACAAACAATTGTTTTAGTCGACCAATGACAGACCATTATTGTCTGAAAGAAGTTGAGTGTGTTTAATATTTTTGTCTGATAGTTGGAGAAAAAAATATTTTTTTGAAAGAACATCCCCAGAAAGATCTTTAGTCCATTTCCCCATTTCATTGAACTTGTATGGACAGTGTGTATGGCCATATCTGCAAAAGGAACATTCACCTGATATTTGGTGGTTCAATTGTTGTTCAACCAATGTCTATGCTCACTTTAAGGGAGTACTGTGTTAATATGAAACTTTTTGGCCTTTTGGCCTGCTTGGTTTTAAGGCATTTTTGTGACAAATGAACAAAATGTTGCACAAATTATCTATGGATTTTTCAGTATAAAGTCTAGTCATGTTTATTATAAAAGCTCCAGCAGTGTGTATGCCACCAGGGGACTAGAGATAAAATTATAAATCTGGTTAAAAACATCTGGCCCATAGTAGATGTAAACTGGCAAGCATGGTGCAAACCATTCTACAAAATGGTTTGCATGGGTCATAAACTTAAAGGGAGTCTTTCACCTGTTTTTCACCAATATAACTACAGAAGATTGCATACACATCCCAGACATACCTGTGTGCACTGTATGTCTCTATTACATGTCCAAGAAAAGCATTTTTATTCTTCTAGAAAACAGCTCCCAGGTGCCCGGCTCTGCTGCTGCAAGTGCCCAAAGCAAAACAGACTGGTGAGGGGAGGGCTGCTTTAGCTGCTTATATCTTGGGATTGGTAGCAGATAGAAAAATGGTTCTGACCTTTTGTGAAAGCTGGCATTCCAGGCTTTCGAATGATATCAAAATCACAGCATATATCAGAAGATATAGTTGTTAGCAATCGAATCAGGGGAGAGTCAGGAAAGAAAGCTGTTTTTACTTTCACTTTCAGCCGGGCACTTGGGAGCTGTTTTCCAGCAGAATAAAAGTGCTTTTTCTGAACATGGAATACAGACACATAGTGCACACAGGTATGTTTGGGATGTGTTTGCAATCTTCTGTGGGGCAGTGTTGTTAGTTATATAGGTGAAAATGAGTCTACAGACTCCCTTTAATGTAAATGCCTACTCCACTTTTCGCTCCACTTTTCTGGAGATGCAAACTTGATATATTAGTCTCTAAGTTTGCACCACCTATTAGTTAACTTACTTTATGTCAGAACTTAGTGCCAAAATTTGGGTTTAGTTTTGGCTCACAGTGGCCCCCTTTCCCATGAAACCACAACCATTTCCAGATAAACCATACCCACTTTCCAAGTGAGGCATAAAAAGTACCTAAAATGTGAGGCATGTATGTCCTCCTGAAATTTTATGCATTTTCATTAGTAAGTCTGCCCCTGTGTTCCTAAGCAATTCTTAAATAAGATTCCCAGGTAGTTTAGTTAATATTCTGCATACTTTGGGGGAAGATTTATCAAACTGGTGTAAAGTAGATCTGGCTTAGTTGCCCATAGCAACCAATCAGATTCCACCTTTCGTTTTTCACAGCTCCTTTGGAGCTGTTCTACTTTACACCAGTCTGATAATTCTTTCCCTTTGTGTTTGGCATGACAACATAGGTGTCAATCATATTAATAGATCAACAAGTAAGTTTCCGTTTCACTTTATCTGTAGTACGCTGCACTATTACTATTGGAACTTGGTCAGAAACTTAACAAACTCTACTATGAATCACTAGACTCTGTCAGGACCCGTGATATCCGTCATGGATCTGTTATTAGCGGAAGCCAGAAAGGTAGTGTGAACGGAGTCATAAAATTATCTTATATCCTATAAGAACACAATAAAGAACATATGTTTTGGTTACAATCTCTAATCTGGTAAAAAAAAAAAAAAAAAAGCATGAAGCCTGTTATCACATGTTTAAGTTGTAGAGTACAAACCAAGCCTTGCCACTGCCAACTTGTCTGACATCACTCTACAGCAAGAGCAAAACCACAATTTAATTAATGTATTGTGCGCATTGCACTTTCATTTCTTCTTTTCTTGCTTGCCATCCAAGATTCTGCACTGCGAATGGTTTTAATTACTGATATTGTTCACATCCAAAATTAATCAGTAAAACAGGTCAACTTCTAGTGGATATTTCAAAGAAAGACGCCATTTTTTTATTGTTTTCCTGCATTCAGTAGAATTTAAAATCAAAATACATATCACATTTAAAAATAGTTGGTGGTTGAGAGAAAAAAAACAGGGCCCAAGAATAAGAAATAATGACGTATGAAACATACAGTATATCTATAGGGTTGCAAGAATAATATATTAATGGGTAAATATGAAACATTTTATTTGGCACAAATTCTGCTAAATTTGGTGCACACTACTGCACTTCATAGCTCTCATATGTACATACATACCTTTAAAGCCAACTATTGTAAGTTTTTGAATCTTTTTGGTATATGTATAATTTTTTAATTCACATTTTCCCCTCTCCTATATCTGGTATTCTCGGATAGTTTTTGTGCCATTTTGAATACTAGTAGCATGGCCTTATAGATGTCGTATGCTGCCTTTACATAGGGCAGTATATTAATTTGGCAGATGCACTTTAAAGGAAGCCTGCCACATAGAACATATTGTTTGATGTATACTAGATCAGATTGAGCTGAGCAAATTCTTTTATAGTAATTCTTATATTCTCCATGGACACTTTCCTGTATGAGTGTCCATAGAGAAACAGCTGTCAATCACAAAATTCAAAACTGTTCAGTGGTCGGATGAATCTAAATTTGAAATTCTTTTTGTAAACCTATGTAAACATGTTGTACTTTTGTTTCGGCCGCCTCTCGGCAAGTTTGCCGTGCTGCAGCCGGATATGCAGCCCGCCCCCATTACAGTGAATGGGGCCGGAGCGTAGTCCCGGCCCCACACGTGCACCTGCGGCAGCACGGATCCAGAAGGGGAACAGCCTGCCGGAGTCCCCTGCCGCAAATGTGAAAGTAGCCTAAGAAATTGGCACAACATTTAGAGGATGTTTAAACAAGACATGTACATGGGGAGAAGCATAATTAAGATAAGACAAGGGCAAATGGACAAGGGCATCAGAGACGATGAGTATGTAGATAATGGATGTGGAGCTACACTGAGGGAGGTGTGAAATTGCTCATAAAATCCAGGTGTTAGATTTAGGCAGCGGTATTGTCCGGCTGCTACTCGGCATATTTGCCAGGTTGCGGCCGGATGTCTGCCGGAACGGAATTTCAGCAGCGCACGGTTGTGTGCAGATTGAACGGATCCAACAGGTTCTTAGTCCTTGACTGGACTGTTGTCATCAGGTTAAATTCCAAATTTTTTCTGTCACTCGCATTCTTGAAATTCCCTTTGAGAATTAAAACTTTCAAGTTGTCCATAAAGTGTCCTGGTCCAGAGAAATGGCTTTCCACAGTTGTATCAACCTTGCAACATATTTTGTATCAGTTCCATATAATACTTTTGTATTTATTAGCAGAAATGTATTCAATATCACATAGCTTTTTTTTCTGGCTAACACAGTACTATGCTAAACATTGTGAATAAAATATGGATCTATAAGGCATGATGCGAACGCATTGCACCCGCACTGAATCCTGACCCATTCATTTCAATGGGGCTTTTCACATGGGCGAATTTTTTCACGCATCAGTTCGCCGTTGCGTGAAAATCGCAGCATGTTCTATATTCTGCGTTTTTCACGCAGCCCTGGCCCCATTGAAGTAAATGGGGCTGCGTGAATAATGCATTGCATCCGCACGCAAGTACGGATGCAATGCGTGATTCACTGATGGTTGCTAAAAGATGTTGTTTGTAAACATTCAGTTTTTTATCACGCGCGTGAAAAACGCATTAAAACGCTTTGCACCCGCGCTGAAAAAACTGAACGAACTGACTGCGATAGCGTGCTGTATGGAGCGGATGCGTGCGGATTTTCCAGAACGCATCCGGACTGAATCTGTGATGCCCGTGTGAAAGAGGCCTAAGATTTGCGAATCATTGCATTCATTCATTTTTACTTCTATGTCTTTACATTTTACACACAGTACCGACTTTTTGCAATTGGGGTGGTAGATCAATAAGTTACAAGTTATACTGCAGGTTTTCCCATAAAACTCTATATACCAATCCTCTCAGCTCCTTCTGCTCTGTAACAAGCTGCAGATTAGACTGCATTTTCAATGTGAGCGGTTCCCTTATAGATTTTACAACACTATATTCTTGCCATTTTCAGTCCACATAGTGACTGCTAAGCAGCCTTATGCATGACATCACTTTTAGCCTAATTAATAATAGAAGTGTAATCACCATTGTGGTGTCAAGCGTAATGGTGGCCAAAGAGTCTTAGTCTATGGTCATCTGAGTCAATGCATTAGTCACTGACCTCAACATGCTCCTGAATGGCATCAGATTGATTTGGTAATGATACATTACGTAACAGAGCCTGAGCTCGCTGCTTTCAATTCACAGTGAGTTGAAACAAAGTTAATTATATCTATTTATTCAACAATGGTTGACTCTAAACATCACAACGCATCTGGTTTCAGACGTGATCCGTGGTAGGAAATCTCCTTATGGAAGCATCAGCTTTGAGATATGAAAGCTCCATTGATAAATCCAAGATAAATAAGTTGACGGTGAAGATGAGAACTCAATACTTTTCCTGGCTTTAAGAACTGTCTGTCAAAGAATGTCCACCGTACCCCAAAACAAAGTGACGATATGTAAACCTATGAGTGAGGGCAGTTGGAGAGTTAGGTATTATCAATTTATTTCAAGACCATGCATAGGAACCATGCGATGGCAGAAACAGGTTCTTTTACACAGACCAATCACTGGACCAATTGTTAGAGAAGAATATTTGTAGAAACACTCGTTCCTGATATATGGCCTGTGTAAAGCTGACCACAATCACCAGGCTAGTAGATCGTGCTGTATAGACAGTGATCTACTGCCCAGGAACAATGATTGTCTCTGGGGATCCCTTGTCCCTATAAAGCAGAGTTGATTGCTGCATGTAAATACAGCTCTCGCTTCCACTATCCATTTTCAGGAAAATTGCCTGGTCAATTGAACTGTCTATAGAGCCCTTTAAAGGGGCGCAGCTATAGGGGATGCAGAGGTAGCAGTCACTACTGGACACAGAAGCCTGAGGGGGCCCAAAGACCCTTGTGCCCAGGGGCTTAACTACCATAGCTGCAGACCATGCGACTGCTATGGGGCCCAGGGCAAGAGGGGGCCCAGTCTTAGTCTTCTACGAAGGGTGAAAACTTGGTCAGGACTCTACGCTCTAAAAGAAACAACTTTTAGCAAATGAGGCAGTGGAAAAATGGCCCAAGGGTCATTGAAAGGGGTTTAGGCGGAAACCTTTCTGTCTTATGTGGGGGGCCTGGTTTGAACCTTGCTATGGGGCTCTTACTTCTCTATGTACACCACTGCTTGTGCAATATAAGAAGACACCGATATTATAGAAAGTACACGCTGGTCAAGTTACATCTCTGGCTAGGGGGAAGAGGTAAGGTCAAGAATTTGGCATGGGGGTTTCGATTTTTGCCTCAGGCAGCACGAAGGCTATGTGCTTCCCTGTCCCTGGCCACAAATCACTGAAGGAAGGGGGGCACGAGCTGAACTCTTGCACCAGGACCCATGAGCCTTTAGCTACGCCCCTGCTGGGATCCCACTGATCTCGAGAATGGAAGTTCTATGTCCTTGTCCTGATACATCCTGCCTCTCCATTCATTCTCTATAGGGCTGCCAGAATTAGTTAGACTGTATATGATAGTTATACTGTAATAATATCACTTCTGTATGGACTAGATCTACATGAGTACTATGGATTCAGTCATTAACTGCTCACATACTAATTGATCTAGATGATAAAAAAGAAGGGTCAGAGGAAGGTTATTTATCCTTTTGTTGTAATGTCCAATAAATATAATGACACAAAATTAATCAGAATCAGGTATTCAAGTCAAATCCTTCAAGTCAGCACTTTATATGAAGACATGACCAGAACTGTCACCTAGACTCAACTGACCTTAACTCTCCCTGGAGAGAGATTCTTTGAACACTTGACGTCTGTTGCCCAGAACAAGCAATGTATATTTCCCTGACAGAAAGCAGATCAAGGCTTGCATATAGGACAAAATGAGAATAAACATGGACTGTGCATGTCCTACACAATGTGGGTATTCAGATGCCTACATCCAGGTATATTTAGAGGACATCGCTGCTGCAGAGGCCTGTGCTGTGGCTGATGTACTTGTGCTGCTCTCTATTGATTAGTACAATCCAAGGACATTTAAAAAAAACTGCAGCTGAAAAGGCGGCTTACTCTGAGATCTGTGAGCTGTGGGCAGGTCTGAAAAATTCATAATGCAGAGGAAAAGAGGTGGCATATTCCAGGAGGACAAACTGAGCCAGTGCAAATGCCGCAGTGCCCCCAAATTACAAATTCTGTAACAGCTATACACAGAATAGGAAATGGTTACCTGGAAAATAGGGAGTGCTTTATTGATACTGCAAATAGTATTTCATATTTAGTCAATTTAATATCTATTGTTTAGATACCAAGCGTAAGGGTATGTTTAAGGGACGGCAAAATTACTTACAGCTGCTATTTGCAAGGCCCCAGAAACATTTTTACTCACATTTTTTTCAGTCTGGCTGTTACATGCATGATGATTTTCAACTTGGGTGTTGATTGCTCTAAAGGTGCCCATACACCATCAATAACCCTTGGCTGAAGGCTCTCATCATTCCACCATACAGATATGAAGCACACATGTCATTTGATGGAGAGACGGGAAAAAACTGCCACCAGACATCTTTGGTGGTGGTTTATCTCCCTTGAGAATAAAGGGATCAGAAGTCTGCAATGTCACACACCCATAAAGAAGCTATACATTGGGCAAGCAACTCTTAAGATCGCTTTATATACACTCACCGGCCACTTTATTAGGTACACCTGTCCAACTGCTCGTTAACACTTAATTTCTAATCAGCCAATCACATGGCGGCAACTCAGTGCATTTAGGCATGTAGACATGGTCAAGACAATCTCCTGCAGTTCAAACCGAGCATCAGTATGGGGAAGAAAGGTGATTTGAGTGCCTTTGAACGTGGCATGGTTGTTGGTGCCAGAAGGGCTGGTCTGAGTATTTCAGAAACTGCTGATCTACTGGGATTTTCACGCACAACCATCTCTAGGGTTTACAGAGAATGATCCGAAAAAGAAAAAACATCCAGTGAGCGGCAGTTCTGTGGGCGGAAATGCCTTGTTGATGCCAGAGGTCAGAGGAGAATGGGCAGACTGGTTCGAGCTGATAGAAAGGCAACAGTGACTCAAATTGCCACCCGTTACAACCAAGGTAGGCAGAAGAGCATCTCTGAACGCACAGTACGTCGAACTTTGAGGCAGATGGGCTACAGCAGCAGAAGACCACACCGGGTGCCACTCCTTTCAGCTAAGAACAGGAAACTGAGGCTACAATTTGCACAAGCTCATCGAAATTGGACAGTAGAAGATTGGAAAAACGTTGCCTGGTCTGATGAGTCTCGATTTCTGCTGCGACATTCGGATGGTAGGGTCAGAATTTGGCGTCAACAACATGAAAGCATGGATCCATCCTGCCTTGTATCAACGGTTCAAGCTGGTGGTGGTGGTGTCATGGTGTGGGGAATATTTTCTTGGCACTCTTTGGGCCCCTTGGTACCAACTGAGCATCGTTGCAACGCCACAGCCTACCTGAGTATTGTTGCTGACCATGTCCATCCCTTTATGACCACAATGTACCCAACATCTGATGGCTACTTTCAGCAGGATAATGCGCCATGTCATAAAGCTGGAATCATCTCAGACTGGTTTCTTGAACATGACAATGAGTTCACTGTACTCAAATGGCCTCCACAGTCACCAGATCTCAATCCAATAGAGCATCTTTGGGATGTGGTGGAACGGGAGATTCGCATCATGGATGTGCAGCCGACAAATCTGCGGCAACTGTGTGATGCCATCATGTCAATATGGACCAAAATCTCTGAGGAATGCTTCCAGCACCTTGTTGAATCTATGCCACGAAGAATTGAGGCAGTTCTGAAGGCAAAAGGGGGTCCAACCCGTTACTAGCATGGTGTACCTAATAAAGTGGCCGGTGAGTGTAGATCTATTACAGGGCAGACAGGGGCGTAGCAATAGGGGAAGCAGGGGAAGCAGTTGCTTTGGGGCCCAGACCCACAAGGGGCCCCTCAGGAGGGAGACTAATTGATTTTTTTGTCAGGGCCCCCTCAACAGTATTATAACATGACATTATATACAGTGACACTATAGGAAACGGATGGAGCGGCTGTCAGGCCTTCTCTGGGAGAGCTCAATCTTGACTAGTCACAAGAGTGACGGTTGCATGTGAGTTGTGGGTTGCGAAGACGTTTCTGGGGGGGCCCCGTTCAAAAATTTGCTATGGGGCCCAGTTAGTTGTAGTTACGCCACTGAGGGCAGATTATTGGGAAAGAACATTTGTAATGTATTTGCCAATGTAAAGGTGCTGCAGACGAACCAACACTCGTTCATCGGGTGAAATAACTATTTATGCAGACACCAAAATCATTGTTTCTGGGCAGCAAATCGTGCTGTGTAAACAGCAATCTGCTGCACAGAAACAGTTAATCTGTATGAGGACGAGCAATGGCAGTAACAATCCCTAGGTCCTCATATAATGGAGGTGATTGCTGCAAGTAAATGCAGCTCTCACTTTCTCTGACGAACAGGCAATTATCAGGAAGGAATAGTTCTTTTCCTATCATTTCCTGCTCGGTCGGAGTGTGTAAATGAGACATTATTCTTGAGCCATTTTTCCTACACAGGGGTTAAATAGCAGCAGCACAATCACTTAGCTAAATGATAAAAAAAAAGTAATTAGAAAAAAAATCAACTAACTGAAATATAAAATAATAAAAGTATTGATTTCCATTCAAAATGTTGAATCTTATCATCTCTGGTGTCCTATTAAGCCATCCACAGTGTAGAACTACACTGAAGAGAAAAAAGGGTAACAATGTTTTGAAGTTTTGACTTTCAGGCTCCAATTTTCAAAACATTGTTTTGCTCGTCGGTGTAAGTTAAAATTGGATTTTGCATTTAAAGGAAAATTCTAGTTTAAGCTAATTAATATCATTCTTTGTGTAATGAAAAGATATCTAATTTATCAATATACTTCTTGTATCAACTTCTCATGCTTTTCAAGATCTCTGCTTCCGGACATCCAATTGGAACTTTCATTGTTTACTTCCAATGGATAACCTGTCATGGTCATATGATGGACATACAGGACTAATTAGAGCTACAGTATACAGGATGTATGAGAGCTGTGTCTTCTTATAGTAGAGCATGTCATTGCATACTATAATATAGTACAAATGGCAGCAAGAATAGGAGTTGGAAATAAAAGGACACAGTGGAAAAGTATTATGTACTTATGATATAATAATACCAAAGCTTAAATAAGTAGACAAAGATTCCAAGAGACAAACTTGTCTTGTAACTTGTCTAGCTCCCACAGGTAGAGATGAATGAATTGTTCAAAATTCAATTTGGGTTTGATTCACAGGAATAGGTTGATCAATTATATTTGGATCCAAATGATTCTACTCAAGTCAGGAGATCTCCAATTGGCCTGGAAATTTGTGTATGACACTCTGAGGTCTCCTAAGAGTTATATAATTTTTTCTCTAGACTCTTACTTTTAAAAAAATATTTTTTTTCTTTTTTCTCTCTCTCCCCAAAACTTGCCTGAATCAAATCACCCAGAAAATCATATGTAGAGATGAGAGAATCTTCCAAGATTCGCATCGGCGAATATTCGCCGAATGTTTAGTAAGATTCGCCTCGGATTCGATTCAGTTCAAGTTGCGTTAAAAAATATTTGTGCTCTGCGAATATTCCCATGAAAACGTACGCATGAGTGTACAAAGTGCGTACGAAGCTTTAGCGTATTATTGTCTAGGCCCACAAAAATAAAGAACATACAGTAAAAGTATGCTACTTAAGTGAATACCTACACATTAGCGTACAAATTATTAGATGCGAAGAATTAGCGTACAAATTATATTATGCGTACGTAGCGTTAGCACACAAAGATTTAAGAAGAATCTTCCGAGGCGAATATGAAAATATTCGGATTCGCTTCGGTGTAAAAAATTTCCAAGATTCGTATCGAATCTACGAAGCGGCAAATAGATTCACTCATCTCTAATCAGATGCAACTGAAATTGTTTCAAAAATTGGGTTGAACAAAATTTGTTTACAATGAATTCACTCATCTCTACGCACAGATATTGTCAACCAACTTTCCCAGACTTCTGAATGGTATATCTGCCAGAACATATTATTAATATTCATATTAATCAGAACCCTGCCAGAACATATCTCCTTACAACCTAAGCTTACTCCAACGCATAATTAATAAAATGCTGTACATTTTAGCAAAAAACTTAAAAGTCTGTCAGTATTCAGGCCCTTTAGCGATGGGGGTTTTTCTGAGATTGGCTTCAATATAAGCGGTTTACTGTCCATATGAGTGACACATGGTAAAGTTCATGTTTTCATTTTATGCCTGTGAAATGATTACTATTTTAACACAGTAATCACTCTATTGAACTTCCCACTTTACGACATGTACTAACAACTCATGAAATGCTCATGACAATACCAAGTTTATGCTATTATTGTTTTATGTGCTGTGGGCATATTGCGATCTTTACCTATTCTACTCCAAGACAGTTTAAATAATAATTACAACAGTCAAGCCATTAGTCATTTTTCACAATGTCTGTGATTCAAAAATAATTAGGATACAGTATGTGAAAGTGCTGGGAATAGACACCTACATAAGAAATACATTTCTATAATCCTATGTATTATTTTTAACATATATATTTTCAGTTTTCAGAAGCATAAAACAAGGATGCTCATGTACCAAGAAAGCAGCATTGGTAACAAGTACATCAATTGCATGTACATCTTCAATCAGACTGCTAATTTCAGCAGTCTATCACTAAACTACTAATGTTTAGCGGTTGCTGAGAATTTACAGTCTAATGTTGGCAGAACATGCCTGAAGGGGTGGACTGGGAACTTAAAGTGGCCCCATGTTGCAGGCGAGTCCCAACTGACAGAAGGTGCTGCAACACAAGTAGACAGGGCGAACACAAGCCACAAGTAGGCAGGGAAAACAGAAGTAGACATGGCCAGGAATACCATAGTAAAGCACAAAATACCGCCCAGCAAAATCATATAACACAGTGCAACATAAAATACTGGCCTATCACCATACTGAGGACGATGATACAGTTGAACTCAGAGAGCACTAGTTGCGTCTGGTCAAGTGCATAAGTACCTGATGCTCCTACATTAATTACTACTGAAAGCATCAGATCGTTATGTACTTGGATAGCGGCTGTGAGGAGGGCTTGGGTAGCCCACCTGGACTTTGACTCACCAGGAAATTGAGGCTGCCAGAGAAGAGTCACGGCCATTAATGAGTTCACCCTGTCTCCACCCAGAGATGATAGACTACTTGTTTCCTAGGGAGAAAACTAAGGACAGAACAGAGTCATCAAAGAGTGAGTGAGGAGAGGGAGAAATAAGCTGGTTGTCCATGACTCTTCTTGGGTGCACACTGCCAGTACTAAACTATAAAATCTGAGTAACAGCTGTACCCTTTAAATGAAAACATTACAAATTTTTCTGAATCTTTTCCCAAAAAATTATATATTAATCTGCTCAGCTCCTCCTGCCCCATAACATATTACCTTCAGATTGCACTGTTGCCCACTCCTGTATGTTGAAGAATTCTGCCCATGATGTCAGTCTTTGCAGTAAAAAAGTTGAAATCAGCAGCAAATCTGCAGCAAAGTCTACATGTACTCCTGAAAGAGCTATTTGTCAAATCTCAACTATGTATAAAATGGATTTAATAATTTAGTAGACTACTATTACTAATGCTACTATTAACACTGCTACTATTACTACTTTTATTGCTACTACTACTATTACTGCTATAACTACTATTACTAATTATTATTAGAGATATGCAAATCGATTCGTCGATTCGTTGATTTGTATTGAATCTTGGGAATTTTCAGCTGCGAAGCGAATCCGAATATTAGGTGATTCGATTCGGCTTTGTATGCATTCGCTACGTAGTTTGTCCTATAAATTATATGCTATTGCTACGTATAAGTTACTCTATACGCTGTTGCGTACAAATTCAATTCATTAGCGATGCAGACTCCTCCCTGGTAGCTCCGCCCCCATCTCCAACGCGCGAGGAAGACGAGGCAACTCAGGAAATTAAGATGGTGACACAGCGAGGCCATGACTGGGGACTCATGATGTGGGGCACCGACCCCTATGAGGAGAAGGAACCGGAGGAGATCTACGTCTCTCAATATGTCTGGCAGCCTAAGAAGACGGTTGAGGTGCCCGCTGAGGTGTTCACTCCGCTGGCTGACATGGCGGAGGCGGCAGGAGTTCCCGCTCCACCGCGGAAGGACTACTCCCTTAGGCAAAATTCCATGGTCCCCAAGGCTGTCACCCGGAACGCCCAGACCCTCTGGGAATACAAAAAGTTGGTAGAGGAGTGGGTTGTGCAGGTTTTGGAGCACCAATGGTCCGGTGACCCTAAGCTGGAGCGCCGAAGGGGTACCGTTATTTGGTTCAGTGTGGAACGGGGAGTAGGTTTTATCAGCGATGAGGAGACGGCGGAAGAATTATATGTCAACCACCGTTCTGTAAAGCGGCTGTATCTTCCGCCCGTCCACCACAATCTCCATGCAGGGGATTACGTGGAGTATACCCCATGAAGAGCTTCCAAGGCGCCTTTGCTACTGGGGTGAAACTCCTTAAGCGACCAGCTACTCCTGCAGCGCCCCCGGAAGACTGGAGTGAGGAGGCCCAGGCTGCAGAAGAGGCTCGGTGTTCCCATGAGACCAATGATGGGACTCTGCGATCTGAGGAGAAATCCCAAGCTCAGCTGGAACCCCTGATACCAGATTTGCCACCACCGCCGCCGATCCTTCATGTGGGACAGATGGCCACCAACAGTGTGGTGTACCAGCCATCGGTGGTACAATACCAACTGCCATGGCAGGTGCAGGCCACACAGTCCGCCGCTCACGGAAGACCATTACCAGAGCCCTTACAGACAGAGATTCTGTCACCTTGTATGCCGGCGGGAGGATCTGGCCACTACAAGGTAATGGGAAAGGCCCAAGTTGCCACGGCCCTTGCCAGTGTGACCACCCGGTCACTACTAAGACCATCCCTGAGAGGTCGTGGGGGTCTGCTGCCGCAGCCAGTGTCGCTTTCATGAGGCAGGAGCGCCCTCTCATGTCTTTTAGCTCCAGCAGCAGTGAAGAGGACCTGCTGGCCCTTAAGTAAGGATCCTGCAGCTTTTATGGGAGCCACAACGTGGACTTAACCTGAAGGGTGAGCACTAGTTGGCGTTTGTTTTTATTTTTGTTGCCCTGTGTTTGTCCTCACCCAGATGGACATGGATTGTCAGGACTCCCCCCATCAAAAAAAAAGTTTTAACCAAGTTGCGCATATGTGCGCCTCATCCCTTTTTCCCCCTTTTCAGGTTATTGCGGAGCCCCTTGAAGGAGGGTTTTTTAAGGAACCTTTGCTGCTATTTTTTTACCCATTTGGATTACAATTTTACCTATGTGGATTACAAATTGCAACTGAGTTTGGGACTACAAATTGCAACGGAGTTTGCTCCAGTTCTATGACAAGCGTCAGAAAGAAGGAAAGAGACTTAAACGTGTCCGTGAGCAGACTAGGTAGGTGATATTTGAAATGTTTACATTATACATATAATGTATTTGCACTATATTGTTTGCACTGGATTGTTTGCACTAATGTTTTTACCATTCAGCAACGTTTTCAAGTATGTTGCCCATTGTGTGTATTTCTTTACAGGTACCGCAATGTGTCCTCATATTCACTTTATTGTATGGTGGATGGTTTTACTATGCACTTAGCCGGATAGACAGCACCTTACTTGTTCTACCTCAAATATACATACTGCCTCTGAGGGCGATTTCAGATCTGACCATTTCCGCTGGATCTGGCCCGGGGTCCGCAAGGTGTCAAAACGATGGGGCAAGCCTCGGATCACCTGCTGGATCACCTCCTTTTTATGCTGGTTCGGGTGGCGGTGTGTGCCATCATAAATCGTAATCCTGGCGGTCCATCAGCCGGACTATGTATTTCAGCTGTGCAGCAGAGCTAAATGATGAGGATAGTCTGGATGGCATTTTCGAATATTCGCTCTGCCTCTGAGGAGTGCACGCCACGGCCTCTCCTCGTACGTGCCTGCGTATTACGTAATCGCGTAGACAATAGTACGCTGAGGATTCGTAAGCTATTTGTACGCTCATGCGTACGTCTTCTAAGAAGTTGCGTACATTTTTAAATGAACGCTTGTTCTTAGTGCGCGAATGTTCGCTAATAGCACATAATAACGTATATTTTGTACGCAAATACAACAAATCTATTCACCGAGTATACGAATCTTAGGAAAAGTTTGGCGAATGTTCGGCGAATAATTTTTTGAATGATTCGCTCATCTCTAATTATTATATAATATAATAATATTATTATTGCTATTATTATTAGCAGTAGTATTTTTGTTATGTCATGTAACTTTTTTAGCCTTTTCAGTTATATCAGGCCATAGGTCTCATTCACAGCAATTTAATGGAAGGCTTCGAAGGTGTCTCCACAATTATTTTTAAAAATGTAATAGTTAATTCAATGAAATCTATTGTTAGATACAGCCCCAACACAGAACTTCCTTGAGCTCTACCACAAAGAACAACACTGCATTTAAAAGCCTGGAGCCTGTTATACATTGCTAAATATGAATGGCTGTACATTGTATGGATCAATAAACTGAGAGCTGAAGTGTTTGTGGACGAGAAAGCAAATATCTTCTCCGCTGATGAAGACGCTGATTAAATGTAGTGTGTGCAAGATTTGCTGTGCCAAAACCTTTCATTATTTCTGCTCATTTTATCACTTTCAGTATTGTATATTTCCAGATTATCAAATTTATAGGATAAAATTCTGGACTCCTGGTTTTACTACTAAAGCAATATTACTGGCAAGTGTTACGGTGATGATTATAATGTATTTAGATCCTAAATTGAAATAATAAGTTATCATAAAGATGACAAAATATCCACATTGATTTTCAATGTTGCCTGTGGACACATATGCAAAGCAATGCCATCTCTTGGGGTCAAATCTCCGAGGTATTGGCAGATCAACCCTAAAGAGTTGCTCCATACAGAAATTAGATTACCATGATCATTAGCAGCATGTAAACAGCAATGTGTTGTTAGCCAAACGGCGCTGGGAGCACTCAATGCATTGTTCTCAACAAAATGCCAACCGAAAAACAAGTAACAGGTTAATTGCATCTAATTTATAGTCCCAGAGCCTCTTTTTGCAATTTAGTTAATTTCTTGTGGGAAAAGATAAACAATTTCCTAAATGATGCACAACACTTATAATGAAATATATAATTCATTAACAACTGGAGTCTGTAAATAAGTCTGAAGTTAACATTAAATGTTTCATTCTGCTCTTACCACAGAGATACGGAAGAATAGCATGCAGGGTGCTCGACTCTGGTCTTACCACATAGATGTAGAAGAATAGCATGCAGGGTGCTCGACTCTGCTCTTACCACATAGATGTAGAAGAATAGCATGCAGGGTGCTCGACTCTGCTCTTACCACATAGATGTAGAAGAATAGCATGCAGGGTGCTCGACTCTGGTCTTACCACATAGATGTAGAAGAATAGCATGCAGGGTGCTCGACTCTGCTCTTACCACATAGATGTAGAAGAATAGCATGCAGGGTGCTCAACTCTGCTCTTACCACATAGATGTAGAAGAATAGCATGCAGGGTGCTCGACTCTGCTCTTACCACATAGATGTAGAAGAATAGCATGCAGGGTGCTCGACTCTGCTCTTACCACATAGATGTAGAAGAATAGCATGCAGGGTGCTCGACTCTGCTCTTACCACATAGATGTAGAAGAATAGCATGCAGGGTACTCGACTCTGCTCTTACCACATAGATGTAGAAGAATAGCATCCAGGGTACTCGACTCTGCTCTTACCACATAGATGTAGAAGAATAGCATCCAGGGTGCTCTTAATACATTAGCTGCAGCCCCAATACTGCCAACAGCTGCTACACTGCTACCTGGCTGCACCGCATAAGCCATCAGAGCCATCTGACACTATGTCTCACATGGACCATTCTATATCTATCTCTATCAAATTATCTGTCTATCCATCTATCTCATATCTATGTATTTATCTATCTATCTATCTCATATCTATCTATCTATTTATCTATCTATTTATCTATCTATCTCATATACTTCTATCCATTACTCTGTCTTTCTCTACCTATTTATCTCTCTACGTATCTATCATACGGTACATAAATCCTAAAGCAATGACCCTCTTTTATGAGCCATATTCTCACTTGTCTGTTAATCAGTCATTAAAGACCTTTGCTCAGAAATGACACTAATGTCAGTATCTTCAGCTGTCATACCAAGTCCAGGGATATCCTTTACCCACAAAATAATTATGTTAAGATCATTATACCGGTTTCATTGCTGTAAGAGATAAGAAAATGTTCCTTTTACTACTGTAATCAATAAAGTGTAAGTAAAGGTCTTACATTTCTCCCCTGCCATTATATCAGACCCGGGTCTCCTATATTAACACACACTTACATCAACTAGTGGCGAAGTGGTTGAGAGATATCGGATATAGCATTTTCTGCAATTGGCAATGGCTCAGAGCTGAAGTAACCTGATACATTTGAATATTATTCTGGCCTCAGCAGAGACAAACTCCGGCTGCTGCCGCGAAGGGTGGTATTAGAAGAGCTTAGACAACAAAGGCAATGAAATAGTTATATATAACAATTCATTCAACATGATATTCCTAATCAGGGATAAACCCACTTAAACTGTTACTGCCTACAGCAGAGTTTCCAGGATTGCTCTCTATGAAACTATAGGATACAAGATACATCATCACGACAGAAAAGCAAATCATTCCTCTGTGTGCTGTTTAGAAACCACAAGGTCAAATTTTGAAATCTTATCTGCTATCTGCTCTGCTAAAAAAAGGCAGATATCTGGCTGCAGTTTGAAAGGTCCTTGCAATGGGCAGTGGGTGTGGACCCATTGTACTAACTGACCAGTTTGGTTTTGGGCTATTTTTTTCTGGTTTAACCCCTATGCAGAAATCTGGTCTGTGCTGCAGGAGGGCTACCAGGTTGCTACCTCTTTAGATAGTCCCGGTGTCATTGCCAGATGACCCACAGAGGTCAGGGTCACCGGTGTGAAGCACTGTGGGGTCAGGGAATACTCATAGTTAGATGCATGCTGAGGTCAGGACGGGGCGTAATGGAGCAATACAGAAAACAGATTAATGCCAGAGTCAATTGTCAGGCAGAAGACTGGAACATGTGTAGTCAGATGGAATATCTCACCTTCACTGGTTAACTGGAGACTAGGAGCCTAAACAGCACCTTAGTCAGCAGAACAGAATGCAATACACCAGTACAGTACACTGAATAGTAGCTCCAATGCAAACATGGTGAGTGGACAGACACCTGCACCCACCCAGGATAACGGGGCAGTAGAGGACAAGTGTCACCAGCCTAACAGTCGTTTGATATAAATCATGTTTGCATTAAATGTTGGCTGACTTCCGTGGCTGCTATATGTCACAATACATGGCAGGCTGCAGAATTTATGTTAACAGTGAAATCCCCTAGAGAGCTGGCCCAATCCAGACCCTCTCTTTCCTCTCTTAAATGATCGTCTAAGTTGATTTATAATAAAGCCTGTATATCCCAGGCTGCCAGCTCTTCTGATCTTTGCTAAAAACCCAAGTAGAAAGGTGAGCTAGTCACATAATCCTACTTTTGAACTAAATATCACAGAATCCCTTGTTTTTTTGACTTATTAAAGAAAAAAGATACTTTTAGGTCTCATTCTCTTTTTTAGTTTTTGATCAGTATTTTACATGTTTCTTAAGCAAAAACCAAGAGCAAAACATAAAATCTGTCAGGAAAGAAGACAGGAGACGGTTGGAAAAAAGAAACAGCTGATCTTACAAGAATGAGGCTGGGGGGAAGGGAGGTTTAATACAAATTATCAGTGCAGCCTTACATGACGTCAAGTAAAATCAGGAGTTTTGACATTTATTTATTTCTGCCATATAGCTTGCATGATACTGTGAAGTTATGTATTGTCACTACTCGTAGCGTCTACATGACCCATAGAATGTCGGACGTGAAGGGGTTTATGGCATATTCCTGCTTAATAGATCTGACATTAACCTTTTATGTGAATCTGTAAGCCTTTTTATAGTGGCTAACTGCTGCGACTTAATTCCACACAGGGTGCCAAAAGTCAAGCTGCTCCTACTCTTGCATGCATGATTTATGGCACATCCCAAGTGCAAAGTGAACCTTCATAAAAAGCAATCCATGGCTGGGTAATTCTATGCTAATGCCACTTTCTTAGTTAATAACCACCATTTTACAGACCTTTATTCTCTAAACATTGCAGGGTAGATACTAGTCAGTGGTTATATGGAGCTACTGACCATAGACATCTGCTCTACATGGGTGCAGCTATTTTTAATTTTTTTTCACCATAATGTTTTATGACCTATAGATGGGAAAGGCCATAAAGAATTATTCTGAGTCCCAGCAGCCACATCTAATAGAACATGCCAGTTTTAATAATTAATTAATTAATTATAGACAGGCACTGGGGGCCTTCCTACAGGAATAAAGTGGCGATATTATCCATAACAACCAATAACAGCAATACTTTATAACCTGAAAAAATAAACTCGAATCTGATTAGTTGCTTTTTGTCCAAACTTCTTTTCATAATTGAGGCCCATGGTTCTTTCTGTTCTGTAGATGTGGCATTTGAGGAAGTAATGCTGTGCGAGACAACCAGGCCCTGTACATTAGGCTGACTCAGAATAAAGTTTTTAAAAAGTAATATTGATGTTTGTTAACAGAAAAAAGGTTTAAGATCCCTTATATTTGTTCCAATACATTGTAATATTAGAATATTTCTAGTCAGTAGTTCTCAATATGCCTTAGTAGAGCTACACCTCTACATGGACAATAGTTACATCATCTAGTTTCAGTTGCACAACTAAAGTTGTAGTGTAGCACTAACCCTGAATGGTTACTAACTTTTTATTCTGCTTTGTATTAATTAATATTACGTTTGAATATAAAAAAACCTTTTCATCTGAGAAAAATGCCTCTTTCTCCTCTTATCAGCTCTTTTTTTATTGCCCTTTCCTAAACTAGTATTAATCTAAATTCACTGCTAAATCAATAGTATTATACCAAGATAGACTGTCCACACACTGAAGGATGAGATTACAATTGCCAATAGAAATCTATGAAGGGAGAGGAAGAGTGAGTTGCAATGAGAAAGGAACATACACAGAGGCTGGAGTTGCTAATAGCAAGTGTTTTATGCCATCCTCGGTGCTTTATTCACATTAGTAATGCTAGGCGCTTCTCTACAATGTTCTATATGGTGTGTATCTGAATCTGAGTGATTCTGATTGAATGAGAGAGCACTACGGAGAATGTTCTCTCCCTGTGCATTCTATGGGAGACATCATTGAAGCTAGTCTCTGTCCATTTGCTCAGAGAAAAGAGACTGCAAAGGGAAAACTGCTAAAAAGTGCCAGATACACATCACATAATGCCCAGAAATAGAAGTCTAGACAGAAAAGGCAACTTCCCTTTACATCAAAGAATCACCACTGAAAAAGGTCCTGGCCTGACCAAAACATATTAACATGAAGCCATTAATGAATATTTTATGCGCTAACCTGGATCTATTTATTTATGCTCACACCATATAAAGTTTGTGACTAATTGTGGAAGGACAATTACGGAGTGTCTTGGATTCTTTCTTTGTATTTGATGATTGCTAAGTCCTCTGAAGGCGCCCAGTACTAGACCTAGAGCGCAGGTCTCACTACACATTGAACACACGTATCTCATGTGATTCAAAGTTGTCATAATTAGTAGTGTTGAGCGAGCACCTCTGTGCTCGTATGCTTGGGTGCTCTGGCCGAGCACTAGGGGTTGCTCGAGTGCTCAGCCGAGCACCCGAGCATAATGTTAGTCAATGGGACTAAACCAGGCACCCCCCGCTTGGAAGAGAGGAGGGTGTCTGGTTAATAGAAAAAGGTCAGAATTGCGATTTCTCCTCTTTTACTCCTTTCACGCGTAAAAGTATGTTAATTACCTGAATTTGTACGCATTAGCACACAATGCGTACGCATTAGCATACAAATGCGTACGCATTAGTGTACAAATGCATACGCATTAGCGTACAAATGCATACTCATTAGCGTACAAATGCGTATGCATTAGCATATAAATTTGTACGCATTAGCGTACAATGCGTAGCATAGCATACAAATTCGTATGCATTAGCGTACAATGCGTAGCATTAGCTTACAAATCAACATTACAGTGAACGCCAGTACTCTTCCGCACGTTTATTCGCTGCGTAGCAGCGAACAAATGTGCGGGGAAGAGACGCGAGCATTGTGCTCGAGTACACTCGGTGTTCGGCCGAACACCGAGCAGACCCGAGTGTAGGCATGCTCGGCTGAACAGCGAGTTCGGCTGAGCATGCTCGCTCAACACCAATAATTAGTGTTGAGCGAACTTTTTTCAAGTTCGGCGTATAAGGTTGGGGTTTGGGTTATCTAAGAATTCCGTTATGGATTCCGCTACCATGGAGAAAAAAAACACAATGCAACAGAGGTCTGCAAACCAAATGAAGTACAATAATGTCATAATTATAGAAAGTATTCTGGTGCTAATGCTACGCTTATTTTAATTAAATTTGAGATTCTTGGAAAATACATTTTGTACAAAATTATTACTCCCTGAATTTTATGGTGGTCGTTATGGCACATAACAGGTAGTATTTATTGTTAGGTTCCCATCTTACAGAGATTGCCTTGATGTTTGGCAGACGGGCCCAAATAATTTTGTACAAAATGTATTTGCCAAGAATCTGAAATGTACAAAATAAGCGCAGCATTAGCATCAGAATACATTCTATTACTATGTCATAATTGTACTTTATTTGGTTTGCAGAGTGCATTGTGTTTTTTTCTTCCTGTTTCTAGCCATGGCAGCGTGCACCTGCGCGTTAGGACGTGCTGACTGACCCCCTATTTTTGCTGACTTATGGTCGATGGTAGCAGAATCCATAACGGAATTCTTAGATAACCCGAACCTTGTACGCTGAACTTGAAACACAAGTTCGCTCATCCCTAGTCATAATGTCTAGCCTAACATCTTTTATGAGGCTTTTCACATACAGTTCAAACTATCAACTCTTACAGACACCCCCCCCACACACACACACAAATCAAATACTGCCAGACACATTGATGCTGTCAAAACACCTAAACATACATTATACATAAGCCTCAATAGCATGGACCATTTACATAGGTAAATTTATACAAAAACATTAGCCTGAGACGCTCAACCGATGCATTTCAATGTTGGAACACAATCATCTCGAAACAAGGAGGCATCATATTCGTAGAAAGGTTTCTAAAAGCATGCAAGACCCTCTTAGCAAGGTGATTTCCCTTTAAGTATCATGTGTTTGTCTGTGGCATATTGTGCAAATGATCAGAGAGGATGCCTTGAAAGTGCTCTTCTCGCAGCATCTCATTTTCAGAGTCTGCTGTTAATTGAACATTAACCATCAATTGTGTCTGGGTGCATAACAAATTCAATTTCGGTGGCTGCAGTGCAGCTTAAGTGGTTAGAAGGCTTCAAATGCAGCATTCCAATATTGGCAACACGCGGGCTAGGAAATATATTTTAATAAGGAGGCATGATACATTTTTAATTAAACTTTTCCTGAACACAATTACTATTTTTACTCCTGAGACTTTGGTTAAAGCAGTTGCTGTAGAGTTGTCTGCTTTACATAGTAAATGCCTATCTGGATTTGAGATCACATATACTCAAGGACACGTAATAAGTGTGAGGCTATATAGATATGAATGTTTGAAGAATTCAACAGCAGATATAAAGGGTTAATGCTATCATGCCTATAAACATTATTGAGGCTCCATTGTCGCCACCCCGCTGTAATGATAGAGCAGTGCGGTTACCAGAAAATAGAAAATAAATCCCACTCTTTCAGCTAAAATATTTTAGCAGAGGCTTTCAGACTGCGCAGCAAGACTGGCTTTTAACAATATGAATGTGTCTGGGCTTAGACTAATAAATGTGCTCTCTCCTCCACTGCACTTACGGCTAATAGGACTTTGGATTTCAGGCTGTATGTAGCACGGGTTTAGTCTCCAAGCTATGCACAGAACAGTGATCTCTTTACAATTATGCCTTTGTAGATCTCACTGGTTATTAAGTCACTTTATGTTGGCGTGTTGATTTTAAAGCATTTTTGACATCAGACCGCACAAATATGAAAGGTTCTGCGCTATCTCCAAAGTCGGGAAGTAGGGGGAAAGGGTAACACCTGCAAATGATCAGTCAGATAGGTAGGTACTCTGGCTCCTTGTCACTTTCAGTCAATTAGCACTGAGAAGAAAGCTAGAGTTAAAAATGGAGTTTCAAAGTATTTGAGAACTCTGTATCCTTAAATGGAATGGGTCACCTTTATTTTTTACTCATTAAAACCAGATACGATTAATAATATTCTTTTTTCTCATCTGCTTTTATTTTCTGATTGTAGATTCATCACAATTCTATTTTCTGAACAGACAGGAGATCATTGACTATGGTTAGGGGTGGACTGGTCATATACCTTACAGGGAAATTTCCTGGTGGCTCGATACCTAGGGGGCTGCCTGAGCCCTCCTCACATCCGCCGGTCAGGTATATAACCATATAATGCTTTCAGCATTAATAATGCTAGGAGTATCAGGTACTTATGCACCGGGCCAGCAGTCACATATGCCATCCTGAATTCAACTGTCAAATTCATCATCCTCGGTGTGGTGATAGGGCAGTATTTTATGCTGCACTGTGGAATTTGATTTAGCTGGGCGGCATTTTGTGCTGTACTATGGCATTGCTGGCCTGTCCACTTTGGTTGTCCTGCCTACTTATGGCTTGTGTTGCCCCACCTTCTGTCAATTTGGACTTAGTGCACTTCTCCTGAGAAAGCCGTACGCGAAACGCATTCTATACTGGTATGTCATGAAAGGGGTTTACGTCTTATATGTTATTATTAGCTTGTGCACTAATAGCTGGGGATAAAATTGAGCATAGCAAATATAGGTAAGGATCGTTAGGAATAGTCGCTCTTGTTAGGAGTGAGTTCTACCCCCTATACTACCATTGTTTTATACTACAATATAGATTACTTGGATTTGTAAACAATCATGATTTGATGTAAGATGATTATGGTGGTGATTATTAATTTTGCTCTCTACTAATATTATATATTAATGATATGAATTTTTAATTGATTACATTAAATTTTGGTGATTTTTCAAAAAAGAACTAGTATATACTCCATTTTTTGTTTTGCTATTGAATGTTATTAGGCTTAGCGGCCAGTGCAAAAACTGAAGGATTTTAGGATTTCTTTTTTTTTTTTTTTTTTATGTAGATGACATGGAAAATCCAAAAGAACATTGCCAAATGTTCTTCATAATATGTTTAACATAAAAACTTGATTCAAACAATAGGTCATTTTCTAAAGATGCATTATTTTCTCCTCTTCTCTTAGATATCCTTCCTCTGTTTGTTGTCATGAGGCAAACTCACTTTAGATTAGAGCAGGGATCCCCAATGTGCGGCCCTCCAGCTGTTGTAAAACTACAACTCCCACCATGCCCTGCTGTAGGCTGATAGCTGTAGACTGTGAGGGCATGCTGGGAATTGTAGTTTTGCAACAACTGGAGGGCTGCAGGTTGGGCATCCCTGGATTAGAGTACGTAAATGACGGCCATGGGTGTCTGGTGGCACTAAAAGCATGAAGTTTGGAGGGCCTAATGTTACTTCCCTTTTGAACTGTCAACTGTGCTTTCTTAGCTTTTAGTTAACCCTTTATGGCTGTGTTCCTGGTTACAGGATTCCTGTTTATCGCGGATAGATACTAGTAGTGTTAAGCAGCTGATTGTACATACGTTGAGCCTAGTTCACCCACCGTACTTGCATCGAGCAGCTACACTACGTTTTGTTTCCTTTGAGGAGGCCAACAAATCTAATGTTACAACCTATGCAGGTTAAGACACATTTGTATTTTTTTCTGAAGCTTTTAGCTTGGCTTAGCATCTGAAATTGCATTGATCCTTATTTGCAGTTTCTACATCTATAAATAGGAAAGACTTTCTCCGTGCTCGGCTCTTGGATGTTTTCTAATAGTAAAGCAGTATTTAAATAGTAAACAGCTTGAAGAAAGGGGTAGATGGGATTTTTTCCCTTGACGGTTTGGAGTAGTAACATATGTATGAAGCATGTATAAACCTTCATGCATTTTTAAAAGTGTCTATTCGCTTATTTGAAATCAGGATGCATTTGTGTCTGCGACTTAGAGCGGTTGCTATAGCAACTCCTTCCCCTGCTCGCTGCCCACTGAATTCACCGTACAGTTCACTCTCTGCATCGTCAAGAACCGAGTAATCACTTCCTCTGCTGCAGCTATTATGTTCTGCATGTAGCAGAGCCTATGGTGAGCTCTTTTTGATGTGTCCTAAAACATAGAAATCTTTTCCAAAACATATCCAAAACCATGTATGTCACTATTCACGCATACAGATGTTCAGATGCTACACAATTTTTTACTATCCGATGGCAAATTATGAGTGAAGGTGTTCTCTATTATTTAGGCAGGATGCAAGAAATCTCAGAACAATTCTAGCATTCTTAGAATGGTGGCTACTCATTGCCTTACTGGACTCCCTACCGAATGGTATCATGAAATGCTGTAACTGTTACAATGTGGATCAGCCGTGCCACTTGGACACATTTAGCTTGAGGCTACTCCTAAGGACATTATCTACATGGCCCCTTATATAGGGCTCTGGACTTCCCTGCAGGAAAATCACAAGGCTGCTATCTGTTGGAGTAGTCTCTCTTCAAATCCATGCAGAGCACAGAGGGATCAGAAAAAAACATGGTCAGGGACAGGCCAAGGTCAGGGCATGAAGAGGTCAGAGCAATCTGCTAAAAAGTCCAAGGTCAGGGTGGACAGCTCAGGCTCAGGACAGAGATCAGGCAGAGGTCAGGTCAGACAGTGAAAAGTCAAATCCGGGAAACAGGCAGAAGTTGGTAGACAAATGAAGAACACCACACTTTTGCAGGACGCAAGTGGAATAAAACCTGTTGTTTAGGCACAGCGCAAGGTGCCTTAAGAACCCCAGGGATTCTGGCACTGGCGATCAAGAGCTGAAGGGCTGCTCTAATGGTTGGAGAGGAAGGCTGGCAGGTCTAAGAAGCTGGAGCATGGGAGCACAGGAGCAGGGGGGCAGGTGAGCAGAGCGACACCCATACTTGCTAGAGATAGCATCCATGGAAGCTAACTGAGCCCTTTAACCTGTCCAATCGATTCAGTAATTGTAGATATGAATCATACCAGATCTAACAGATCAGTTTAGTTCCACTAAATATGGTTCTGGTGGCTGGAGTTACAACTCTTCTCACCACTCAGACTTCCTGAGAAGAGAACTACAATCGGAAAAATACTTTTATACAGGGTTTTAGGATTACAGTGTCTCTTGAGCTTTTGTTCCTCCTCATTTGTTTTTGCCTACTTTCTTCTCTCCTTTCTTAACCTCTTCCAATACACAATATATTTCTTTATATACATAATATATCATCCAGGGTCTGTGCCAAAATGGATCCAGCTACTGTTTTCAATCTGCATGGTAAATGTAGTACTATATGCAGCTATCAAATGAAAGGCTGACCATGTAGCAGATAGAAGAGTATGGAACACCCTCTATGATGTGTTCATACATCCTAAAAGGACATATGGAAATACATTGTCTTCATGTATAAAATAGATATGATAGTACAGTATATTTATATGACAATATATTTACAGGTTTATTTTAGTTTTTTACTTACAAAGATCTTGATATTATGTGAGCAGATATACTTGTATATAGCGCGGTCAGGACAGTATGGAGTAAGGCGTTAGTACAGTATACATCTTTATTACTATAGAGAGCTGAGAGCTCGTACTCCATAACAGATTAATGTAAATTACTGTTAAGACAATTTCCCTTTACACTTGTTAATGGGACCAGATGTGCTGTCAGCCCTTACAATACCCTGACGTACACTCACACTCCATTCCTTAATGTGACCAGCTGTCCTTATGGCAAACTGAGCACTTGGATTCTACATTCCTACGATGGGCTGACATAAGCCGTCATCTTGTATGGTGCATGAAGCCAACTTCTCAAACTGCATCTTCTCTGATTACAGAATATGTGAATCAAGTAAACCAGTTGCCAATGACCAGAGAGCCAGATGATATACGGGGCCCCTGAACCATATGTGACTGACATCCACTTGGTTGTAGCAGGTCTAAGAAGTGCATTGGAGTTAAATGTGACAAATTAATTTAGAGACACATGCCTCTTAATACATTTGGCTGTTCTAATATTTTTATTTATTATGCTCCTTTATATGGCGCTGACATAATCCGCAGCACTTTACAGATATTATCTTCACTCTCAGTCCCTAATGGGGCTCACAATCTAAGTTCCTTATCAGTATGTCTTTGGAGTGTGGGAGGAAACCAGAGTACCCGGAGGAAACCCACACAAACACGGGGAGAACATACAAACTCCATGTAGATGTTGTCCTTCATCGGATTCGAACCTGGGACCCCAGCGCTGCAAGGCACCAGTATTCTAATGACAGAAATTGAAATCAATGCCTGCTATCAGGCGAAAATTTGCAGTGTGATTTGCACCGATTTGTGCCATAATTTGTGACCTTTTTATGCTGAAAAACTGGCAGAAATCAATTAACAACTTCACCCTAAAGAGTCTACAATAAAAAGAAAATGCTGTCATCCCTGATAATATGGCTTGTATGCCTTATATCAGTGCCAGATACTCTTATTTCTCACAAGGGTTGTTTATAGTTCATAATGATTTTATTCTTGCTATAATTGGAATTAGCTTTATTTGTACTGGCAGGCTTGTGATGCATCAGCAACTAACCTGAACAAGCAGAGTTGCAGTGTAAATCATAGGAAGAAACAGAGCAGCAGCCTTAGCTTATGATGAAACTGGAACTGCATGTTCGACTACCTCAGGATCCAGTCAGAAATTTTTATTTGTTTGTTTTACTCACTTACATAGCGCTGACATATTTCGCAGCGTCTTACAGACATGATCATTGCTTGCTGTCTCCAGTGGAGCTCACAGTCTAAGTATTTCTGGGAGGAAACCTGAGGATACCCACACAGAGAGAACATACAAACTCCATGCAGATGTTGTCCCAGATTTGAACCTAGGACCCATCGCTGCAAGGCACCAGTACTAACCACTGACCTGCCTCAGCTAAGGTGGAGCCACAAATAGTAGCTGTGCTATAATGAAGCTAGGCCAAAAAGCAGCCAAGCGGGTAATACTGAGGACAATGAATAGCATGCAAATACTCTCCAAAGATAGACTTGTACATCATATTTAAAGAGGACCTGTAACCTCTCCTGACATGTCTGTTTTAGTAACTATTTGCATTCCCCGTGTATTAACAATTCTGGAGAATCTTTTCATGTAACTCTATGTTGTACTATTGCTCTATTATTCCTACTAAAAATTTATAAGTGAGCTGGTTAGCTGGCAGCAGTCTGCAATAAAGGGCCAGATGGGTATTTCGAGAAGGGGGCCCCTGAACACTTTGACACTGTCTAATCAGGGCTGCCAGTGTCAGACAGTGCAGGGACACATCCCTAACTGGTAACACCCAGTTGGACCTTTATTGCACGTCTAGAACGCCTAGTAGAAGAATGGCACAATATAGGATTATAAGAATAGATGCTCCAGAAATGGTATTACATGGGAAATGCAAGTAGTTGTAGTAGTGACAGGTCCTATTTAAAACCCATAAATGAACACTGTTTATGTTTTATTTTTTATCAGCTCCTATATTCTCAAGTGCAAATAAAAGTGCAAATTACATTGCAAGTAAACCTGCGAAAAAACCGGACATCAGGTAGGGTAACGGAATTAGTACCCATCTGTTCATCCTATAACCAAGGATTAATCCAAGACTCCAATATTGATCTGATCAGTGGGGGTCTGACACCAGGAACCCCTGCCAATCAGCTTTTTGGAGAGGTCGCTGCACTCCGGTGAGTGGTGCGGCCTCCTCACAGCAAACCAAGAACATTGTCGTAGATATTATAGAAGTTGTGCTTGGTACCGCAACCCAGGCCCATTTTTAACACCACAAACCCATTGAAACACTGTGACCTTTTACTAAGCCATGTGACCCCATGTTCATCACTCACGTGGTCTATTTGCATCTCAGTCCCATTCAAGTGAATGGGCCTGGGCTGCAATACCAAGCACAGCTGCTATACAATGTAGGGCGTTGTGCTTGGTATGCTGTGAGGATGACGCAAAACTTACGGGAATACCGCAATCAGCTGATCAGTGGTGATGCCAGGTGATGAGGTCAACCCCCACTATCCTGAGGATAGGTCATCTATATTCTACTCCTGGAAAATCCTAAAAGCATACTGTATATTGTACAAAAATGCACACAACAGCATAATTACTCATATCAACCAATCAAGGAAATTTATCACGCAATTCAAGGCCATGAAAGAAAGCATTTGATAGCTTGATACCTATTAAAGGGGTTCTCCAAGTTATATATATTGATGACCTATCCTCAGGATAGGTCATCAATATCAGATCAGCGGGGGTCCGACACCCGGCACCCCTACCGATCAGCTGTTTGAAGAGGAGGCGCGCGCCGTATCAGCGCTGCCTCCTCTTCACTGTTTACATGCTGGCCGACACGGGGGTAGTGGTGAGTAGGTGTAATTACACCTCACCGCCCTATTCCTTTCTATGGGAAGAATCGCTTCTATACAAGTCTATGGAAGCGATTCTTCCCATAGAAATGAATGGGGCGGTGAGGTGTAATTATACCTACTCACCACTACCCCTGTTACGGCCAGCATTTAAACAGTGAAGAGGAGGCAAACAGCTGATCGGCGGGGGTGCTGGGTGTCGGACCCCCGCCGATCCGATATTGATGACCTATCCTGAGTATAGGTCATCAATATATATAACTCAGAAAACCCCTTTAACATCTAATTTTCACTAGGCTTATCTGTCTGTGCAGGTCACTGGAGGTAATACAATAGCAGCTATGTGACATCATGTTTTAATCATCTGATTTCCCAATTTTCTCATCTTTATTATCAGTTGAACAGTTTGGCTAGTCTACCTGAAATATAAGAGAGGAGAGGAAATGGACGGTGTTCTCTGGAGAGTCGCAGCCCAGACACAAGTCCATATTAAAATATTGTATTCACAATACCAGATGTGTAGAAGAACCTAATGTAAAGAGAAGAATAGTCCTATGGAAAGGAGCTGGCTTATATTATTGTTAGCAATCAAACAGTTAATAATGGCTGTAGCTTTACAGCTCGTTACTCATGTTGAAGTTGTCATGCTTTCTATGTAGTAACTATTTCTTGGAACAAATATAGCTATAATATGAAAAAAATAAAACTAATTTGTCCGGCCGATTCTCGGCATATTTGCCGAGTTGTGGCCAGGTCCCCGGTATAGTTAATGGAACTGGAGAGCAATGCCGGATCCAGAAAGATTCGGCAGCCTAGCCAACTGGGTTGCCAACCAGAATTTTTCTTCTTTCTGGACAACTTATCCCAAAATCACGGACATCCAACATTTTTTACGGACAAATTGGAAAACAATAAAGAATGATGAAGATTCTAAGTAATACAATAAAATAAAATGATGATAATTACCACCAAAATAATCCAGTAAAGCACCACCAGCTTAAAAAAAAACATGGACACATCTATTTTTTACACAGACACAGGAAAAAAAGTCACCTATTTTTACGGACTGTCCAGGAATTTCCAGACCATTGGCAACCCTGCTAGCCTAACATAACTAAAAATTATTGAGATACTTTAAAGGGGATCTGTCACCAGGATAATCGCTATTGAAGTAAAGCCATGGACTAATAGCACTTAGTACCTTATTTCCAGATGTGCCTTTGTTCCAGCAATAGATGTTTTCTATCTTCTGAAAATCCTATTTATTTGGTATGCAAATGAGCCAGTAAGGTGCCCAGAGGGGCGTCACTCTTGCAGGAAGGAGCCCAGGCATGCCCACCCTCATACTGGGAGCAGGGAAAGGGGGGCGTAGTTATGGCTTAAATGTGATGTAGGAGGGTGGAAACATTGTGGCAGGAGGTGTGCCTGGACTCCTTCCTGTGAGAGTGACGTCCCTCTGGGCACCTTACTGGCTCATTTGCATACCAAATAAATAGGATTTTCAGAAGATAGAAAACATCTATTGCTGGAACAAAGGCACATCTGGAAATAAAGTACTAAGTGCTATTAGGCTATGGTTTTACTTCAATAGTGATAGTGACAGATTTCCTTTAATATTCATAATTTAAAAAAAAAAGAAAACCTTGAATTACTTAGTGACCAACATAATAACATAAGGGTCTGTAAAAGTCAAAGCCATTAGATCCCCTGGAGATGCTGCTGCTTTGTGTATGTTAGGATAACCTGCTGGTGAAGGTTCTATCTCTTCTGCATGGACAGCTTTAGTCATGCAGTAGATTTCATGCAGCTATAAAAATGATGGTCAAAACTGAGGAAACATAGTCCAGAACTGTAACATACTGTAACTATTGAGGGAATGTCCATTTATGGCTTTAAAAATGCTACATGAGCTACAACCTAAAGGCAATAGTTAACGTAGTATATATATTTATTCAACGTTAACAGTTTTTTTAGCTCTTGTATCAATAATTTAAAGGTCTTCCTTTTACAAGGAAAAGATAATCTTTACATGTATTAAGGTGGATTTACACAAGCCAATTATCGGGCAGATTATCCGGAACAACCGTTCCTGCAAATTCTCGTTTCTGACAAAAAGCTTGTTCATCGGGTGATTCGGTCATTCATGTAGGAACACCAATTATTGTCTACACTGATACACAACTTATGTGATTAATCCCCTTCCCTGCAGACTCTGATATACGCTCCCCTCCCTATTTATACTCTGTACAGTGGAGTTCATGCTAGCTCTCCCCTCTCTGAGGAGTTGGGGTGTTTCTCCCTCTCCACACTCTGAATGGCTGTGTACAACCTCCTCCTTGGTCCCTGCTGGATTGTTTAACATTGGGCTACTCTGAGAGAAGGGAGAGAGAGAACACCCCATAAGTCCCCAAGATGGTCGTACCCTCCCTTATACCTGGCACAACCTGTCCATACTTTGCTCTGCTTGTTCATATTTTCTGCTGTGTATAAACACTAGCCCACCACAAACCCACTAATAATTCAATGTATACAGAGATGATTTCCAGTACAGCAAAGACAGGAGGATTATAAACTACAAGCAACTAAACCCTCAATGAGATTATCAGGTAACTGCAACACATACAGTATATGGAGCCAAATGAACCCCATCAAGAAGTGATCCTAGTGGTCCGCTTTACATATTTCCCAGACACAAACATTAGGACAAAATATCTAATACTAACGTAAAGTCTAATATTGCTCTCCTGCAGTGAATGTACTATTGGTGTAATCACATCCAATTCACAGGAGAATTGTTTAAAACTATCATTCTGTATATAGACAGACTGTAAAACTGCATTGTTACTTCTATTCTTTCTAGTCCATGAATTCTACTGTATATCCTCACATGTGCTTTACATCATCACCACAGAAGCCTGGAGAGCTTCCAAACAAAATGGCAGTACCTGTTCATCTTGTACATAGCTGGGCTACTAGTGGTTTTCTCTTCCTCCCCTATAGTTACTGCTATAGCATGTTCTCTGGTTACACACCCGAGACTTACAATATGCAATAATATATCATAGTGATTCTATATATTATATCCTGAGGACAAGCAGACACGACAATTAAGATGATCTTGTAAAGAGTTATAGACTAATCATTAAATCACCTTTGGTACTGAGTTTATGGACTGCATTTTCCAGACCGTAACATTCTGCAGCTGACGCCATAAGTGAGACCAGTGGCCTGCTGTAAACTAATGCTGACTACTGTATACTGCTCAGCATGTGATCAATAGACTACATAATAATGGAGAATAGTCCATAATGTCCCTGGAGAATAAACAGGTCAATTTGAGATGAATACCACAAAAGCGATGCACTGTTCTCTGTCAAAACACATTATCACATTGGATAGCTCAGTGTCACAGCTCATAGAATGGATGTGGATCCTAAACACACGTACGCAAAAAATAGGAAGAGACGCATTCCCACATAACTGTGTATCCATTGTTATAGCTCCTACATGCCCATTTTAGCACAACATCCATCTTAACACGTTTATATGAATATTTAATTTCTGACATGGTAGCTCTAAATGTAAGATTATAACAGATGGACAACAAAGAAGGACTTTTGGCAGAGATAAAATAGAGAGATAGATAGATAGATAGATAGATAGATAGATAGATAGATAGATAGATAGATGCAAGTAATGAAAGCAGCACAGCAAAGTCCAAACAAGGTGTTGGTGTGCCAGTAGCTCCGGAGTTGGTTGGCTCCTTCTTACATAAAAAACGAAATTCCACAGCACCACCAGAAATAAATCAAAAAATAATGTGATTTATTTCACCAAGACAGCGACGTTTCAGTCCTCTTACTGGGACTTTTCTCAAGCATGGCTGCTTGAGAAAAGTCCCAGTAAGAGGACTGAAACGTCGCTGTCTTGGTGAAATAAATCACATTATTTTTTGATTTACTTCTGGTGGTGCTGTGGAATTTCGTTTTTTAGGTAGATAGATAGATAGATAGATAGATAGATAGATAGATAATAGATAGATAAATAGATAGATAGAAAATAAATGATAGATTGATTAGATAGATAGATAGATAGATAGATAGATAGATAGATAGATAGATAGATAGATAGATAAGGCACACATCAAATAATAGATTTGTTATATTTCATCAATATGTAGGCCCAGGGTAACAGACATGCAAAAATTTATGTTGTGATGTTTTTGTCCTCATGGAAAATAAATTCTTACTTTTGGCATAAGACATCCTTAATGGATCTCCAGAGAACGATCAGTGAACGTTTAGTAACAAAATAGAATATGCTCACAGTAGTGTCATGATTTCCATTCATAAAAGAGCCATGATGCATCTCTTTTCAAACAGATCACAATGAGTCCTGATGGACCCACTAACCTATAATGGGATCTGTCTGATTTCTATGGAGTTACCACTTATTTTTGCAGTCAAAAATACTAGAACCCCTGACCGAACTCAATGCAAAAATGAACAGAACTCATGACATATAATGCAATAAAATAAAGCATCAAATACATGGATACAGTACAATAAATATAATCTTGAACTATTCCTATGGATTCTCCTTACACTTATAACAAACCTTCTTACTTTACAAATAACTACACAAAGTCCAGCAGCAAAATGAATGGATAGCATTGTTAACTGTTGAAAGACAAGAGTGATATTATATAACAAATCTACTCATATGAAGTCATACTAATCCAGACTAGGTAAACAGGAACCTCTGATGCACCTGAAGGCTCCTCTCGGCAGGCAATGCTTGACATCTGTGCTGTAGCAAGCAAGAGATGGCTATGCTGTTAGTAGCTGTCACTCAGGACAGAGTGTGTATACATTCCACTTTATACATACAATGTTCCCTTTAATTGACCACTGACAGCTGGGGCTTGCATTATTGCTTCAGGGGCATACTTAGAATAAACCGTATAAAAATATTTGAGTTGTTCATCAAAGTTCAACACATCATACGCCTAAAAGCTACGAGTTCAATCCGATTGATTGATAAAAAAGCAAACAAATTGTGAGACGAGAGCAGAGCAGATTTCAGGAAACTGAATTATAGAGTTTTCAACATAGAAATTACTTTTGCAAAAAACATGCTAATAGTAAAATCAGAAAAACATCAGATTTTTTACCTTTAAGTCCAAACTTGGAATGTCTTCCAAACTTTAAGATGATTAACATTATCACCAACCCGGTACAGACCAAAGCTGCAATGCCAACAACAACATAAACCTACAAAAAAAAAAAAAAAATTCACAAAATGGGTTAAAAAGCAAATGTATCCAATGTATCTAAACATGTAGCTGAATCTCTTTAGACAGAAAAGGGGGCTTGCCTACGGGAATTCGTAAAATGTGCCAGGTTTTGGGTGCAAAATAATGGTGTAAAATAAATAACAAGCCTGTAGCTGGCATAAGGAAAAGTGTATAATTTCAAAAATTTGGGTGCACATTTAAAATAATGGTTCGCTGTCATATTAGAATGTGTGGGCTTTTACATATTTTTATCTTATATTGTTTATCTGAGATTTGCAATACAAATGGTTGCTTATGGGCATTCGTTGGGAGTCCTCTTAGAATACATAATTTAACAGCTTCCTCTACATAGGGACAAGTGATTGCACTGCATGTGACTTCACATCCATTGCTTAGCAACATTGAATGAGCTTGGTCAAAGCCCTCACTGAACTGAAGTCTGCAAGCTTCGCCTCACAGACTCATTCAGACTCGTTTACAGCTACCTGAACCTTCCTGAAACGTCAGTATAGGACAATAAAATGAGATCTCATATAGGTATTTCTGAGATAATATATTACAAGCTAACACTGGGTGCAACTAAAAAGTATACTCTGAGAATTATTAGAGAGTTTGTAGACCTCTGAAGATACATGAGAAGCTACAAATATCATTATTTAAACAGGTTAGGGCTCGTTCACATCACCGTTAAGCCTTTCCGTTCTCATGCTCCGTTTAGGAGCAGGAGAACGGAAAGGACGGATTCGGCACATAACTGAGCCGAACGGAGCCTAAGGGACCCCATAGACTATAATGGGGTCCGTTAGGTTTCCGCTCAGAAGATGATTTTTGAAGCGGAGACAAAAGTCCTGCGTGCACAACTTTTGTCTCCGCTCCAAAATCATCTTCTGAGCGGTAACCTAACGGACCCCATTATAGTCTATGGGGTCCTTAGGCTCCGTTCGGCTCAGTTATGTGCCGAATCCGTCCTTTCCGTTCTCCTGCTCCTAAACGGAGCATGAGAACGGAAAGGCTTAACGGTGATGTGAATGAAGCCTTAGACATCATTAGAGTGCAATTATTCAACTATCTTTACTTCAATGACAAGACCATACTGTATCACTCTTGACTAAACCTTCACTTTTATTCATAGATGCCTCCAAGCTACTAAACATATTGTCTATAAAAGAAACAAAAACAAGGAACCTAATTCCTTACATCTGCTTCACTTCTTTACCCTCTTTTATCTGATTTTTGCCCTATTCATTCTGTCAACAAAATGATCAATGTCCTTCTTGATTCTCCTGAGCAATCCTTGTTTGTGAGTTGACACCAACCACCCTCAGCAGGATGGTCAGTTCTATTTAATAGTATTAGGCAACTCTACAATTTTCACAACCATACCTCACTCTGCTCATGAGAATCAAGGTTCTGTCTTCTGTTCAATACTGCTTTCTATCAACACTACCACATGTCGTAGTTTTAGTCCGGCCGCCTCTTGGCATGTTTGCAGTGCTGCGGCCGGAAATCGATCCAGTTCCCATTATAGTGAATGCAGACGGAGCGGAGTTCCAGCAGCACGCATGCACTAACGGCAGCATGGATCCGACAGGCTGTTCACCCGCCGAAACAGCCTGCCGGAGAAGCATGCCGCTAGTATGAAAGTAGCCTAAATCCATGGACTCTCCTTCACATTTCATATTTTTAAAGAGGACCTGTCACCTTTCCTGACATGTCTGTTTTAGTAACTACTTGTATCCCCCAAGTACTAATAATTCTGGAGTATCTAACCTTATAAAAGGTGCAGGGACACACTCCCATCTGGTAACACCAATGGACCTTTATTGCAAACTTCTAACAAATCATTCACTTCAAGAAAGAATAATAATGGAATGGCACAACACAGAGTCATAAGGACAGATGCTCCAGAACTGTTATTACATGGGGAATGCAAGTAGTTAGTAAAACAGACATGTCATGAGAGGTGATAGGCCCTCTTTAAATTCTTCCATTTTCACAAGGACATTTCCAAAATGTACACCATTTCAACTTACAAAACGGCCTAATCCCTACAACTGTAATTTCCACCTTGATTACTGCAACTTTTGTCTCCTAGCAACAAGGCGCAATGTCAAATATCATGGTCAGTTCTGCTGTACCCCTTTCCTTTTTTCACTGCCTCCTTTACTGGCTTCAATTTACTGTACTTTGTTACCAAATCACTTCACAACTACTACTTCTAGATTTTTTATATAATAAAATGAAATTCATTAAATGGCATTTGTCAGCCGATTTGTACCTATGAAACTGGCTGACCTGATACATGTGCACTTGGCAGCTGAAGGCATCTGTGTTGGTCCCATATTCATACATAAACTTGGCACAACCCCTTTAACCTATGACCGTGAGGTTTTATAGTCTCATGCTATATATCTGCATTATAAATGTCAATATCACACTTACTGTAATACTGTCTTCATTTCCTCCATTGGAAACATCTGTTGAAGTAACCCCATTGTCTGTGCTGGTTCCACCAATGTCATTAGAAGTAGTCTCATAATCTTAAAACAGACAGAATTACCAGATTACTCACAAAAAATATAAAGAAAAATTCTAAATTTCAAACTGCTTTAAACATTATTCTCTGACACAACTCCCATTATAGTGCAACAATTTGGCTGACTAACATGTATTTTTTTTCCGAAATAGTGGAAATACCTAAATTAAGGGCTCATTCCCATGACCGTATGGCCACTATGCCATACAAATAGTGGTCTGAACACAGGCACCGGGCTCCTGAAATCCGCATTCCTAGTGCTGAACCATTGACTTGAACGGGTCCGCAAGATATGGCAAAAGATAGGGCATGACTTATCTTTTGCGGTGCAGAATCACGGACCCAAAAGCCCACAGAAGGGCTTTCGAGTGTTTCTATGGGCTTACAATCCGTGCCTCCACACCATAAAAGATAGGACATGTCCTATATTTTGCTGTATCTTGTGGATCGCGGACCCATTCAAGTCAATGGGTCCGCACCGCAGTTTGGAGTTGACATGACCGGTACCCCTGTTTTGTGGACTATCACATTTTTAGAAAAAAAATGCAAGTTCTCATCCTAAAGGGGTTTTCTCACTTCAGCAAATAGCATTTATCATGTAGAAAAAGTTAATACAAGGCACTTACTAATGTAATGTGATTGTCCATATTGCTTCATTTGCTGGCTGTATTGCGTTACGACCAACCTAAAATCCATCAGTGTTGGTCGTGCTTGCAGACTCTAGGAAAAAGCAATGGCCTCTCTAGTGGCCAAGACCGTGGGAGCTCACATAAGTTGATGTTTTTTCATATAGTGTGCAAGCACGACCACCTCTGAGATGGATCGCAGGATGGTCTGTAACCATGGAAATGAGTGTATGAAGTGTATGATGTAATGGAAAAATTAATCCAGCCAGCAAAGGAAGCAATATGGATAATAACAATATATTAGTAAGTGCCTTGTAATAACTTTCTCTACATGATAAATGTTATTTGTTGAAGTAAGACAACCCCTTTAATCATTTATATTAAATCGGATAGGTGGTTGTTTGAATTACTTGGTGGTCACATGGATCTAAGGCCACATGCATACAACCATATTTTTCTTCCGCATCCGATCTGCATTTCAATGGGGCTGCAAAAGATGCAGACAACAAACTGTGTGCCATCCACATCCGTATGTCCATGCCGCAGTCCCACAAGAAAAAATAAATAACTAGAGCATGTCCTAAACTTGTCCGTTTTTTTGCTTACAAGGATAGTAGATTTCTGTAGGGTTTGTTTATGCTACCTATTTAATGTCTGTATTGCATTTAGTGTTTTTAGAGAAATATGAGAGGGTCATGAAAATTTCTAGGATGATTAAACTAACAGGCTAGCTTAAAGGAATTGTCCGGTTTCAGGAGAAAACTGGACAACAAAGGAGACCCATCTGCAATGAAGAAGTGATCATTACTTACCTTACAGATCCTGCTCTCTGCTCTAGTCTTAATGGCCAGAATCTGTTTACCTGTTTGCAGTTGTGACGTCACGTCCACAAAACTACCACTGTAGTCAATCACTGACCTCAGTGGTACACTGACAAGGCCAGTGATTGACTGCAGCTGCCACAGATCCAGGAGAACCAGAGCAGAGGGGCAGAATCTACCTGGTAAGTAATGAACACGTCTTTAATGCAGGAGGCTCCCTTATGTTGTCCAGGTTCCTCCTGAAACCAGACAACCCCTTTAGGACATTCACATTTGTTCTTGTTTTATCTGTATGGAGTAGCAGGTAAATATGTAATAATATTTGGTAAGGCAGGTATATTTCACATAATACTTTTAATTATTATTCTTATTATATAACTATATATGCAATTAAAGTAAAATAATTGGGTGATATAAATCTTGATTTCTGGTGTATGCCTAGAAGGCTGAAAGCACCCATAGCTTTTACTGTGTTTATGAGAGAATATACACTATATAGCAAAGCGTGACACAACAGAACATGTAACTAGCTGAAACATACTAAACACAAGTCTACACAACGTAAAGAGAAAGGTATGAAATAGGACTCAATCACATCTTTAATCAAAAACTGTAAATCACCAACTTAATGTTATAATAAATCCAATTAACCTATCCCATCTTTTAAAGTACTTTGGTAAGATACTAGGTTATGTGTGTAACTAGTATAGAGATAGCTGGTGTAGTTTACATTTATAGGGCACAGCAACATAGGAAGCTTGCGTCCTCTGCAACAAGAGGTACAACAGTAGTGAAGCAGAGATGGCAAGATGAAGAGATTTGCAAAGGTTATGTAGAGAGATTACAGAAAGGAACAAAATATACAAGGGACCGCAAGTCTCTTAAATTCCATGCAATAATTTCACTTGCTGATGATGTGATGTGAATTATACCAGAATGTAATACTATGGATTAGAATCTACTTTGTCATCACTGCCTACTGACCATCATCCCATTTCTCTCATCTCCAGGTATGTCTTCATTGAATGTAACTGCACCCAACTTTCCCAGCAACTGATATTATTCACACATCTCATCTTTCCTTCTCATCTCCAGGTATGTTTTCATTGAATCTTAATGTCCTTCCCTGCTGGATTTATTGATTTATTTGTTTACATTGACTATTTCACCCCTGTATCTGGTCCTCATTTGACTAGGCCAAATGTAGCCCCTTCCCCTCTTGGTCAGTGCTTAGGTCCTTCAGACCTAGGTCTTTCCATGCAACATCTTTCAAGTGCACATACAGAATTATACCAGAATTGAACCAGAAGGGGACCAAAGGTAACTACTGACATAGTTAATATACACAATGATTCAATTTTTCATCTTGCTATTCCCACTTTCCCTAAACCTCCTGAAATACCCTTACATTCAATCACCCAGCAAGGAACTATTCATCTCTCCCTCTATTTTACCTACTCATGTGACCTCTTGTGCAAACCCGTTCAGCAACATTAAAAACTTCCTTCCCAAACACACACAGCCACCTCATGCCCTCTCCTACTCCCACTTACTAACACTTGCTCTGCTTCTCCTTATTGCTGGTGATATCTCTCCAAATCCTGGCCCCCCTCAGCAAATCCCAACTATTATTTCTACCTCTCGCTACAAATCTCCTTCTACAAATTTTTGCAACCCCTTAAACCTAAAAACCATTCCTCTGACCCCTGCTCCCTTGGTCCCTCTTGCAGGAGCATTATGGAATGCATGGTCCGTTAATAACAAACTACCTTACATCCATGACCTTTTCATCTCACGAAAACTTTCCTTTCTGGATCTCACAGAAACATGGCTGACCCCCTCTGACATTGCCTCCCCTGCTGTGCTCTCTTATAGCGGATTTCATTTCACCCACACCCCCCGGTCTGGCTGCAAACATGGTGGAGGAAGACAACTGTTCTTACAGCCCAACTCCACTGCCACCCTCCATATCTCTCACTTTATTTTAAGTACATTCTGTTCACATCTACTCTCCCTCCAACCTCCAAGTAGCTGTCATTTACCGCCCCCCCCAGGCCCAGCCACCATCTTTCTTGACCACTTTAATACCTGGCTCCTACACTTTCTTTCTGCAGACATCCCCACTATCATCATGGGTGACTTCAACATCCCCATTGACACTTGCCACTCGACCGCCTCCAAACTTCTGGCACTCTCTTCCTCCTTTGGCCTCTCCCAGTGGTCTTCCGCTCCCACCCACAGAGATGGCCACACTTTTGATCTTATCTTTACCCGCCTCTGCTCCCTAGCTAACCTTTCTAATTCGCCTCTCCCCCTATCTGACCACAACCTACTCATCTTCTCTTCACAGGTCTCTTCTGCTGCTCCCCTGGTTCACACACTAGCACCCCCCGCAGGAACCTTAAACATCTCGACCTTCACCTGCTTTCTGACTCTCTTTTGCCTCTCTTGAACATTTGTTTCCTCCAAGACCCCGATGCTGCCACCACTCTGTATAACACCACAATAACTACAGCTCTGGACTCTGTCACCCCCCTCATACTCAACACCTGGAAAATCAACAGACAGCCCTGGCACACTGACCTGACCAAGAAACTCAGACATGCTTCCAGAGCTGCTGAGCGGCGATGGAAGAAATCCCATTCGAAGGATCACTTCACTACATACAAGCAATCCCTCCTCATTTTCAAATCCTCACTCGCTGATGCTAAACAGGCATACTTCTCATCTCTAATATCTTCTCTGTCCCACAACCCCAAACAACTTTTCAACACTTTTAACTCTCTCCTCCGTCCCCTAGTGTCCCCACCTCTCATCTCAGCAGAGGACTTTGCCACATACTTCCAACAAAAGATCATCAACATCAGAGAAGGCTTCAGTGAACAGTCCCCACAGCCCCTCTACACAACTACTCAGTCTTCTTCTCCCAAAACCTGCTTCTCCACGATTACAGAAGAACAGCTTTCCATTCTACTCTCCAGATCACATCTCACCACCTGCGCACTTGACCCAATCCCATCCCACCTCATTTCCAACCTCACCACAGTGTTCATCCCTGCCCTAACTCATCTCTTCAATCTATCACTAACTTCCGGTGTCTTCCCCTCTGGTTTTAAACATGCTACAATTAAACCCATCCTTAAAAAGCCTTCACTTGACCCATCTTCTTTGTCCAGCTATTGCCCAATATCACTTCTTCCATATGCCTCAAAGCTACTAGAGCAACATGTGCATTTTGAACTGTCCTCTCACCTCTCCTCTTGCTCACTCTTTGACCGGCTACAATCTGGCTTCCGACCCCACCACTCGACTGAAACTGCCCTTACCAAAGTCACCAACGACCTGCTAGCAGCCAAAACCAAAAAAATTACTCTGTCCTCCTCCTCCTTGACCTGTCATCTGCCTTTGACACAGTTGACCACTCCCTTCTGATACAAACTCTCTCATCTCTTGGCATCATGGACCTGGCCCTCTCCTGGATCACATCATACCTCACAGACCGGACATTTAGTGTCTCTAACTCTCACACCACCTCCTCATCTCACCCCCTCTCTGTTGGTGTCCCACAAGGCTCTGTCCTAGGACCCCTGCTCTTCTCTATCTACACCTTCGGCCTGGGACAGCTCATAGAGTCCCATGACTTTCAGTATCACTTTTATGTTCACGACACACAAATCTACCTCTCTGGCCCAGACACCACCACCTTACTATCCAGAATCCCACAATGCCTATCTCCCATATCCTCTTTCTTCTCCTCTCGCTTTCTAAAACTTATATACTTTAATCTTTCCTGCATCTTGCAAAATCCTTCCAACAGACCTATCTATCACAATCAACGGCTGCACACTCTCCCCAGTCTAACAAGTCCGCTGCCTTGGAGTGACCTTGGATTCTGCCCTCTCCTTCAGACCACACATCCAAGCCCTTTTCACCATCTACCGCCTCCAACTCAAAAATATCTCCGTGCGTTCCTCAACTATGAGTCTGCGAAACTGCTAGTACATGCCCTTATCATCTCCCGCCTAGACTACTGCAACATTCTCCTCTGTGGCCTTCCATCTAGCACTCTTGCCCCCTCCAATCTATCCTCAACTCTGCTGCCCGACTAATCCACCTCTCACCCGGTTACTCCTCTGCTTCTCCCCTTTGCCAATCCCTTCATTGGCTCCCCATTGCCCAGAGAATTCAGTTCAAAATACTAATAAATACATACAAGGCCATCCACGACCTGTCCCCTCCCTACAACTCAGAGCTACTTTCCCGATACATCCCCACACGTAATCTCCGATCCTCGCAAGACCTCCTTCTCTCCACCCCTCTTATTACTTCTTCCCACAACCGCCTCCAGGATTTCTCCCGTACAGTACGCATACTCTGGAACATTCTACCCCAATATATCAGGCTCTCACCTACAGTGGAATCCTTCAAAAGAAACCTGAAAACCCACCTCTTCAGACAAGCCTACAACCAGTGACCCTGCTGCCTCTATACCACCATTACCAGCTCTAACCTCGCCTACTGTGTCCTTCTTCCATACCACATACATTGTAAGCCCTCGCGGGCAGGGCCCTCTCTCCTTGTGTACCAGTTTGTACTTCGTTTTGTTTCATGCTTAGTGCAATTGTCTGTATTATGTATGTAAACCCCTTTTAACAGCGCTATGGAATGAATGGCGCTTTAATAATAATAATAATAATAATAATAATAATAATGTGGCCAAGAGGGGTCAGTTTCATACGGGGCCCCATGATTGTATGTTACACAACTGCGCCTCTTGGGTATAATACAGGATGTTTACATATATAAATCACCATATTTTTAATTTTACATAAATCTGAATATAGATTGAATAAAATATATAAAAATTGTATATTTCTGTTTGATACTGATAATACACATTTAGTACAGTAAATATTGTTTAATATTGAAGTTATACAATTTAAGGGAACAAGAAGGAAAGGTTTCATGAAAATAACAGAAGCTTCTATAAACTATGTGATAGTGGAGTGGCCTCTGTATGCTGTAGGGCGAATGACTTTTTCTTAGCAAGGGACATTGGTGTACATAGAGAAGTAAGGGCCCCATAGCAAGGATCAAAGCAGGTCCCCCACACAGGATAGAAGGGTTCCCGGGTTTCCTTTAGAGGGTAGAGTCCTGACTAAGTTTTCACCTCTAGTAGAAAACGAGATAATCCCAACTAAGACTGGGCCCCCTCTTGCCCTGGGCCCCATAGCAGTCACATGGTCTGCCGCTATGGTAGTTACGCCCCTGGCAGGGGATGCCCCTCCTGTACGATCCTTTGGGACTAATGAGAAAAGTTAATTTTGATTATTTCAATAGACGGCACTAACGAGTTGATTCTTTTTCTCTAGGAGATACCTCTTCCATATTATTTTCCAATGGAGCTTTGCCACTAACTCTCCAGTGCAGTACAGTACCTTCCTTAACCTGAGTTTAATGCATCCATCTTACTCAGCAAACCAGAATTCTACTCCATACTGATAAGAAAAAAGACATTCTAAGGCTTGTTGAAAAGTTGACCAGCAGCCACTTCCGATATGTGGCACTAGGGAGATATAGTATCTCTTTGCATACTACTTAGGGCTTGTTCACATCAACGTTATGGATTCGGTTCTGGCTTTCCGTTATAACATTGTTATAACGGAAAATAACGGAATCCATAAGACGGAAATCAAAACGGAAACCTGTCTACCAAACTTTGCTTTCCTTCCAGCATAATGAAAACCAGACGGATCCGTTATGCTTGCCTATATACTTCTATTATGACCAATCAAAACGGAATGCCTCTAAAGGTTTCCGTTTTGATTTCCGTCTTATGGATTCCGTTATTTTCCGTTATAACGATGTTATAATGGAAAACCAGAACGGAAACCATAACGTTGATTTGAACAAGCCCTAAAAGATATACACTCATCAGCTATCACGCTTTTCTAATATTCTATAGGTTCGTATCACCAAATCACCTCTGACCTTTTGAAACATGGATTCCACAAAAAGTCTGAAGGTGCCTTAAAGGGAACCTGTCATCTCCGAAACACCCCCTGAACTAGAGTAAGCGTTGTATAGTGTAAGTGATGCTGAATCCGAATATGTAAGTTTTATTTTCATACTCACTTCCATTCTGACGCTGTGCTCCCACAAACCAGCAGTAAAATGCACTCACAGGACTCTTCTTTGAGTCCTCTCCATTATGTGAGTGAGAGCACTGGAGTCCACTGAGTGCATTTTACTGCAGGTTTGTGGGAGCACAACATCAGAATGGAAGCGAGTATGAAGATAAAAATTACATAACCAGACTCGACGTCACTTACACTATACAACGCTTACTCTAGTTCAGGGGGTGTTTCGGAGATGACAGGTTCCCTTTAAGATGTCAGCATATTTTTTAAGTCCTGCATGTTGTGTGGTGGGGCTCCCATGGATCAGACTTATTTTTCCATCACATCCCACAAATGTTTTGGATTAAGATCTGGGGAATGTGATGGTCAAGTCAACACCCTGAACACTCTAACTGTTCCTCAAAGCATTTCTGAACATTTTTCAACATGGCGGGGCACATTATGTCACTGCCATTAAGGAAAACCATTGCTGTGAATGAGTAGACTTGGAGTGCAACAATGTTTAGGTAGGTGATACATGTCAAAGTAGCATCCACATGAATGTTAGGACACAAGGTTTCAAAGCAAAGCAATTGCCCATAGCATCACAGTGCCTCCTCCGTCTTGCCTTCTTCTCATGGTAAATCCTGGTGCAATCTTTTATCTGGTCAGCTACTCACAGCCATCCAGCCATCCATAAGATGTAATAGAAAAAGTGATTCCTCAGACCAGGTCACATCCTTCCATTGCTCCACGGTCCAGTTCTGATACTCACATGCCCATTGTAGGCAGTTTCAATAGGTGACAGGGGTCAGCATGAGACATTATCCCTGGTTTATTGTTGTCCTTCCTGGGCCAATTTTGGTAAATAATAACCACTGTATACTGGGAACATCCCATAAGACCTACTGTTTGGGAGATGCTCTGACCAAGTCATCTAGCTATGACAATTTGACCCTTGACAAAGTCGCTCAGATAGTTATGCTTGAGAATTTTTTCTTGCTCATAACATGGCAGCTTGTAGAACTGATGGTTGACTTTCTGCCTAAGGTATCCCATCCCTTGACAGGTGCCATTGTCATGAGATAATCAATGTTATTCATGTCACTGGTTGGTGATTTCAAGCTCGATTTCCCCTGTATCCCCCACCCACCTACAGTGACCACTGTCTGCTCAAATTTCCAGGCTAAAACAGGTAACTAGAGTTGATCGAACGTGCTCGTAACGAGCACTGTAGTGCTCGGATCCCCTGCGCTCGCATGCCCGCAGGCATCCGGATCTGTCCTCACCTGACTGTAAGTCAATGGGGGCGGATCCGTTTGGTATGACACACGAGTGTTTCATACGAAACGGATCCGTCCTCCTCACCCGACTGTAAGTCAGTGGGGACGGATCCGTTTCGTGTCACACACTAGTTTGTGATTCCAAACGGATCCGTGCCCATTGACTTACAGGCAGGTGAGGACGGATCCGGATGGCTGCGCAGCGGAGCGCAGGGGATCCGAGCAGTACAGTGCTCGTTCCGAGCACGTTCGATCAACTCTACAGGTAACGCAAGTTTGTGCAGCCATTGGCTGCTATGAGGGGGCAAGGTTGAACCCACATTGAAACCCAGCCTTAAAGGTATAGCTAATCAGTATATATTAAATAACCTTTGGCATATTATGCAAGTGTTAAATTAATATGTTGTTGTTGTTATTATTAATAGCCTGGCCTGGAAAAGAGTCATGGCAGCCAGAGAGTTATTCACGAGCTCCTGCTCTCCTGACCCACCTGTTGATAAACCTGTATTAAAGTCCAGTGCCGCATTCACAATTCTGCTGGTTACTTTTGGAAAAATTTTCACAAGCTTCTTGATAGACAATATCTGTCATTACTTATCGGAGGTCCTTCAGTGAGGCAGTTTTTCCCTACTAATTTGACTACTGTACCATGATTAGTGTAGAAGACACTTTCCATAATACAATCACTATCTGTGCTTGAGATTTTTTTTTTTTTTTGAGATTTCAGCTCTGCAAAGGTGTAACTACCAGGGTGGAAGGCAGCAGGTGGACAAGGATGGCCCACCTGCTGATAATATGATATATGTGTTCAATCCTACTCACCCACCCAACTAAGAAAAAAATAAATTCTTTATATGTACCATAAAATCCAGGGTCAGTAATTGGATCACTTAATTCACCTAAAACAGAAAAACAGAAAAGGAAGTATGAGAAAATGTGTGAATAATATCACAGGTTTCACAGGTTCCATTACACTTAGCTCTAATTTTTTTTCTTTTTTATATATACTTCATTAACTATGCCATGTTTTACACCCACATGGGAACTTGTATTTCCGGCAATTTATATAAGCACTGCACAAAAATGAATCACTGATTCATATTTTAGCAGATTATAAATTTTACATACATTTCCCCCCAACCCAACAACCCCCCCCCCCCAAAAAAAAAAAAAGTGGAAAAAATTATTAGTCAGCCAAGAAACAAGACCCAAATTATGTCACAATGAAGTTTATCAACAGGGGCTGGACTCATTGTGTGTGTGAGCATATGTCAATGTTTCATGAAGATGGATAAACCCTTCTTGACCAATAGGCTGAACAAAAATAAGTTCTTAGACTGGAGTAGATTTTATTTTTTAATCATGACATTCTAAAGTGAAGCATCAGGCTGGAGCCACTTTAAAAAATAAATTAGGAAATTGTATAATTAGAAGTTCATTAAAGGAGTTTTATAAGACTGTAAATTTTAAAGCCTTTGTTTACATCTGTGGGCTAAGATTCCTGGAACCCCAGAAGATCAGCGGAATGAAAGGGCCACAGTGACCTATGTGTCACCTTCACTGTTTGCAGAAGCACTGCTGTACACAAAGAAATTTCATTGCCAATTTAAGATGCTCATAACACATTAGTCTATTGTTGGCCCAACCTACTGTTTTTGGTGGGACCGACTGATAACCTAAGGAATGTGAGTAGCTCCCGACTCTACCCCAACAGATAATGTTGGGGGAGAGAAGAATTGTATGTGTTGAATTTAAAAACCCAATCAATTTTTCGTCTTGGGAGATAAACCACTGCCACAGATGTCTGACAGCAGTTATCTCCATTCTGTTGAAGGTGTACGGCCACCTTTATTCTGCTAATCAATGGTGGTCCAGGCCAGTGTTCCCTCTGAGCCATGTGCTCTGGAAAGGAAAGATCTAAAACAGCATATTTATGAGGTCAACAAGTCTTTGTCTGTAGGGTATGGACTTTTAAACTCTATAAATTGCAGAGAGCACAGTTTACAGCGAACAGTAGTCCTGGAAGTCAGACCTCCACAAGCAGGAGCAGTGTCATAGTATTCATCCAGAGAGGTAAGGAATTCAAATTCTCTGTTAGATAATGTGTGTTTTCACAGCAACCTGTAGATTTATTACAGGGGCTGTCATGATGTCTATCAACGGCCTTCATTATTGGAAAATTTGAATTGCAATTCCCATTGTATTAATAAAGTGAAGTTTCTGAGTCCAATCTTTATTGAGGTTTATGCCAAAGGAGGATGCCACTTAAATTTATTCTTTCACATGCCATATACGACAAAAGATACAAATGAGATCCCCAAATTGAAGTGGCTGTTGGCACCAGCTATATATCTTGACAATCTAAAGACGGGAAATCAACTTATATCTAGCTCACAGACCCAACCATGTCCTCTTCTGGCATACCTACTGACATGTAAGAAGATGAATTCAGGTGCAATGAAACAAACCCACAATAGGTAAACTTCAAATGTAAATTTGATAATTGTTTCATTTTGGAGAAAAAGTATTTTTAATCCCTATGCAAATAAGCAGTTAAGTGCACTGAGGGTGGATTCAAGCATGCCATTGCGCTCTTACTCATCCATAATTTTTCCATAGTCTTCTTGCTTGCTCCTGTCAATCAAGAGAGTAAGGAGCTGGTAGAGGAAGCAGAAGGAGCAATGGTACACAGAGTGGCATGGAGTCACCTTTGGTACACTTAACTACTTATTTGCATATGGAATAATAGTACTTTGCCTCCATAATGAAGCAAAATATCAGTATTTTAAAGCCATCAGCTGAGCTAGTCATACCCTAATTTCATAGTGACAGACTCCTTTTTGCCATGTAATTTATTGGTTAGGTGGTAGTGTCATTTTGTTATCCATTAGCTATGATACTTCTATATTACAGGATCTGCAACTGGGTCCATTCATCATCTCAAAAAGGTAAACACAGAAAACACAAGGGACATAAGTACAAACTAGAACTAGAGTAATATACTAACATTGTACCTAGAAAGTACAACATGGAACATTTTACAAGCAGTCATTAAAGAGACAGGCAGTAATAAGCAATGAGCTCTTTGCTCACTGAAGTTTGCAGTGTCTGTTAAATTTACAGTGCTGCTTAAAAGTTTGTGACCCCTTCAGAATATTCTATATTTTGGCATACATTTTATCCTAAAACTACTTCAGATTTTCACACAGGTCCTAAAAGTTAATAAAGTAATAATAATAATAATAATAATAATAATAATAATAATAATAATAAAAAACTTAATAAAGCAATAACTGCAACTAAACGTTTCAGGTAATTGTTGATTAGTCCTGCACATCGGTTTAGAGGAATTTTAGCCCATTCCTCTGTAAAAACAGCTTCAACTCTGTTACATTGGTTGGGTTTCATCCTATGCACTGCTTGGTTCAGGTCATTCCACAACATTTCTATTGGATTAAGGTCAGGACTTCGATTACAAAACTTTAAAGTCTATTTTTCTTTAAATCTCCGGAAATTAATAAAATAAATGACTGCAAATACCTAAATAATACTTTCACAAAAACACATTCTCAAATAGCATTTATTATTTACAATGGCTCATTTTCTCTAAGGGTTAATCATCAGGGGAAATAAAATGGCCACTGTCCTATTAGTACATACAAAATCCATATTAATCTTACAGGAGGACAGGTTACTTCAGAGTACAGAGCTTTGCCAACTGCATTTTGCAGTGTCTGTTGGATTTACAGTGGTGCTTGAAAGTTTGGTGCGTGTTATTAATTTTATTCTAAAGCTACATCAGTTTTTCATATAAGTCCTAAAAGTAGATAACGATAAACAAATCCAACAATTGAATCAAAAATATCAGCCTTGGCCATTTTCTTATTGAGTTAAATGATCTAATATCACATTATGTGAGTGAAAAAACTATGTAAACCTTTAGGATTAGAAGATAATTTGAAGGTGAGATGACAATCGGGTGTGAGTGGGTGACCTGTTTTATTTAAAGAACATGGATCTATCAAAGTCTGATTTTCACAAGTTACAACACGTTTGTGGAAGTGTTTTATGGTATGAACAAAGAATTTTTGAGGACCTCAGAAGAAGATTTGTTAATGCTCATGAGGCCAATCCACATACAGATTGAGTACAAATGGAGGAAATTCAAGACCATTATTACCCTCCCAAGGAGTGGTCGATCAACAAAGACTGCGCCAAGAGCAAGGCATGTAATAGATTCAAGGTCTCAAAGGAACCCAAGGTAACATCTAAGCAACTAAAGGCCTTTCTCACAATAGCTAATGGTAATGTTCATGAGTCCATCATCAGGAGAACACTGAACAAAAATAGTGTGAATGACAGGATTGCAAAGAGAAAACTCATTCACTGCAAAAGAACATTGCTGCCAGATATCCCCAGGACAAGCCAGAAGGCTATTAGAACAATATTTTGGATAGATGAGACCAAAATCAAACTTTTAGGTTTAAACAAGAAGCGTTACATTTGAAGAAAAGAAAATACTGCACTCCAGCATAAAAACTTCATCCCAACTGTGAAGCATGGTGGTGAAAGTATTATAGTTTGGGTCCGTTTTGCTGCATTTGGGCCATCATTGATGGGACAATGAATTCTGATTTATACCACAAAATTCCAAAGAAAAATGTTTGAATCTCAAGGGAGCGTGGGTCATAAAGCAAGACAATGACCCTAAGCACACAAGTCATTCTACCAAAGAATGGTTAAAGGGGTTCTCTGGGAATTAATAAAATAAAATTACTGAAAATATCTAAATATTACTTTATTATATAAACACATTCACAAAAAGCATTTGTTATTTATAATGTTCTTTTTTTAATCTAGGGGGTAATCATCAGGGGAAATAAAATGGCTGCTACCCTATTAGCACATATAAAACCCATCCTAATCTCACAGTAGGACAGGTTACTTCAGAGCAGGGCGCTAAGGAGCTGTCTCGAGTCTCCCCACTCTTCTGACTGTCATGAATTATGATCCTACACACAGCTGATCATCAGGAGTGTAACTAGTGCCATAGTTTGTCCCCATACTGACTTGTTTGTCAGCAGCAGATTGTGATTAGACGGCACGATCTACCAATTCTTAAGCCTGCTTAAAAATTTGGATTGTCTGATGCTCGTTCATCGGGTAATCGGCTGCAGTATTACACTGCCGGATTATCGCTAATGAGTGTTCCTGCAAACGCTTGTTAGCCATGGTGTAATACAGGCTTCAGTCTTGTGATACCTGTAGCATCCAAGATGAACAAGTAGGCTCAGCTTAACACACATTAATATTGCTCCAAACAGAACTGTATTGTGCGCTGCCATAAATCAATACTGTAGGCCAGGGATCAGTAATCTTCCACACTCCAGCTGCTGTGAAACCATAACTCCCAGCATGCACACGTATTCGGCTGTTCTTTTAACTCTAATAGAAGTGAAAGGAAGATTCTGGAAGTTGTAGTTTCAGAACATTGTCGGACATCCCTGTTGTAGGCCATCAATACTGATCATGGGGGTCTGAACTCCAGGCACTCTACCAAGTATCACAGTGAGAGGAGATAAATGTTTCTGGAAGTCATGCACCCCATTTTTTGTTTGCACAGACACAATGGCTCCTCCATATGATGGTTGTGCCAAACACTACATCTTGTTCTAAGTGAAAAGGAACAGATTCAGCTATGTGTACATAGATGAAGGGGATGCAGAACTCACAGGAGTGCCATGGCACCTTCAGGGTAATGATCGGCAGGGGCACTAGACCCCCACTAATCAAACAATTATTGCCTAAATTCCAGCAGAAATTGATATGTTAAAGAGGACTTTTCATGTGTTTGAGTTACTTTAGTTAAATACCTTTATTGGTAGGGCAACCCCTGCTGCTTCTGACACGGGGTTCGGTTTTTCAAAATATCGCTTCTGCTCCCTGTTCCGATGCTCAGTATTAGCATACTGAGCGGGAGAAATACAGGGGGGCAGAACGGGGCACAGAAGCGATATTTTGAAAAACCGAACCCCATGTCAGAAGCAGCGAGGGTTGCTCTACCAATAAAGGTATTTAACTAAAGTAACTCAAACACATGAAAGGTCCTCTTTAATGAGGCAGTAAGATGATAAGCTGAGGGACACGGCTATGTAGAGGAAGTGGGGGCAGGGGGAGACGTTACCTGCAGTCCTATGTAACACCACAGATAACACAGTGTTAGCTCTCTAAGTACAGATGATGTAATAGATTTCTACTGCAGTCCTATGTAACACCACAGATAACACAGTGTTAACTCTCTGAGTACAGATATTGTAGATGTCGCCTGCACTGCAGATCTCTGATGGGTATACATTTATTGTGTGTGGGTGTGTGTGGGGACTAGTATGTGATGGACGATATTATTGTATTCCGCTTCCAGTTACAGCTTACTATGTTCCCCTATTCAGTGTCACCAGATCTCCCCTTCCTCCTTACTGTTTCTTTCCCTCCATCCTCCCATCTTTTCAATCCAGCTGCAGCCTTTCTCCAGTTCACTTCCCTGCAGTCTTGTCCTCCCCTTCCTTTTCATCCTGCAATCTTTTCCTTCCCCCCTTGTACAGCAGAAGAGCCAAGGTTCCTCTTTGGCAGCTACTGCCTCCTTTGTCTTGCCAAAGATCCAGAAGCAGCCAAACGAAGGGGCCAGTAGAAAGTAACACAGCCCTGGACACAGGAGTAAGACTGCACGCAGCGTCAGGTCATAGTGTGCGCGGGCCAGGGAAGAGAGCAGAGCGCGGACCGGAGGGCAGCCGCAGCGCAGAACAGGTAAGAAAGGTTTTTTATTTTAATCCTATGTGGCTGGGTGGGCTGATCTGAGGTCTGATGGGGGCACAATACGCTGATCTGAGGTCTGATAGGGGCACAGTAGGCTGATATGAGGTCTGATGGGGGCACAGTCTGCTGATCTGAGGTCTGATGGGGGCACAATACGCTGATCTGAGGTCTGATGGAGGCACAATACGCTGATCTGAGGTCTGATGGGAGCACATTAAGCTGATCTGAGGTCTGATGGGGGCACAATACGCTGATGTGAGGTCTGATGGGGGCACAGTAGGCTGATGTGAGGTCTGATGGGGGCACAGTAGGCTGATGTGAGGTCTGATGGGGGCACAGTAGGCTGATGTGCGGTCTGTTGGGGGCACAGTAGGCTGATCTGAGGTCTGATGGGGGCTCAATACGCTGATCTGAGGTCTGATGGGGACACAGTACGCTGATCTGAGGTCTGATGGGGGCACAAAACGCTGATCTGAGGTCTGATGGGGGCACAATACGATGATCTGAGGTCTGATGGGGGCACAGTAGGCTGATGTGAGGTCTGATGGGGGCACAGTAGGCTGATGTGAGGTCTGATGGGGGCACAGTAGGCTGATGTGAGGTTTGTTGGGGGCACAAAATGCTGATCTGAGGTCTGATGGGGGCACAATACGCTGATCTGAGGTCTGATGGGGGCACAGTAGGCTGATGTGAGGTCTGATGGGGGCACAGTAGGCTGATGTGAGGTCTGATGGGGGCACAGTAGGCTGATGTGAGGTCTGATGGGGGCACAGTAGGCTGATCCGAGGTCTGATGGGGGCACAATATGCTGATCTGAGATCTGATGGGGGCACAATACTCTGATCTGAGGTCTGATGGGGGCACAATACGCTGATCTGAGGTCTGATGGGGGCACAGTAGGCTGATGTGAGGTCTGATGGGGGCACAGTAGGCTGATGTGAGGTCTGATGGGGGCACAGTAGGCTGATGTGAGGTCTGATGGGGACACAATACGCTGATTTGAGATCTGATGGGGGCACAATACGCTGATCTGAGGTCTGATGGGGGCACAATACGCTGGTCTGAGGTCTGATGGGGCACAATAAGCTGGTCTGAGGTCTGATAGGAGCACAATACGCTGATCTGAGGTCTGATGGGGGCACAATACGCTGATCTGAGGTCTGGTGGGGGGCACAATACACTGATCTGAGGTCTGATGGGGGCACAGTAGGCTGATGTGAGGTCTGATGGGGGCACATTCTGCTGATCTGAGGTCTGATGGGGGCACAATATGCTGATCTGAGGTCTGATGGGGCACAATACGCTGATCTGAGGTCTGATGGGGGCACAGTAGGCTGATGTGAGGTCTGATGGGGGCACAGTAGGCTGATCCGAGGTCTGATGGGGGCACAATACGCTGATCTGAGATCTGATGGGGGCACAATACGCTGATCTGAGGTCTGATGGGGGCACAATACGCTGGTCTGAGGTCTGATGGGGCACAATAAGCTGGTCTGAGGTATGATGGGGGCACAATACGCTGATCTGAGGTCTGATGGGGGCACAATACGCTGATCTGAGGTCTGGTGGGGGGCACAATACGCTGATCTGAGGTCTGATAGGGGCACAGTAGGCTGATATGAGGTCTGATGGGGGCACAGTTTGCTGATCTGAGGTCTGATGGGGGCACAATACGCTGATCTGAGGTCTGATGGAGGCACAATACGCTGATCTGAGGTCTGATGGGAGCACATTAAGCTGATCTGAGGTCTGATGGGGGCACAATACGCTGATGTGAGGTCTGATGGGGGCACAGTAGGCTGATGTGAGGTCTGATGGGGGCACAGTAGGCTGATGTGAGGTCTGATGGGGGCACAGTAGGCTGATGTGAGGTCTGATGGGGGCACAGTAGGCTGATCTGAGGTCTGATGGGGGCTAAATACGCTGATCTGAGGTCTGATGGGGGCACAAAACGCTGATGTGAGGTCTGATGGGGGCACAATACGATGATCTGAGGTCTGATGGGGGCACAGTAGGCTGATGTGAGGTCTGATGGGGGCACAGTAGGCTGATGTGAGGTCTGATGGGGGCACAGTAGGCTGATGTGAGGTCTGATGGGGGCACAGTAGGCTGATCTGAGGTCTGATGGGGGCTCAATACGCTGATCTGAGGTCTGATGGGGGCACAATACTCTGATCTGAGGTCTGATGGGGGCACAGTAGGCTGATGTGAGGTCTGATGGGGGCACAGTAGGCTGATGTGAGGTCTGATGGGGGCACAGTAGGCTGATCTGAGGTCTGATGGGGGCACAAAACGCTGATCTGAGGTCTGATGGGGGCACAGTAGGCTGATGTGAGGTCTGATGGGGGCACAGTAGGCTTATCCGAGGTCTGATGGGGGCACAATATGCTGATCTGAGATCTGATGGGGCACAATACGCTGATCTGAGGTCTGATGGGGGCACAATACGCTGATCTGAGGTCTGATGGGGGCACAGTAGGCTGATGTGAGGTCTGATGGGGGCACAGTAGGCTGATGTGAGGTCTGATGGGGGCACAGTAGGCTGATCTGAGGTCTGATGGGGGCACAATACGCTGATCTGAGGTCTGATGGGGGCACAATACGTTGATCTGAGGTCTGGTGGGGGGCACAATACGCTGATCTGAGGTCTGATGGGGGCACAGTAGGCTGATGTGAGGTCTGATGGGGGCACATTCTGCTTATCTGAGGTCTGATGGGGGCACAATATGCTGATCTGAGGTCTGATGGGGCACAATACGCTGATCTGAGGTCTGATGGGGCACAGTAGGCTGATGTGAGGTCTGATGGGGGCACAGTAGGCTGATCCGAGGTCTGATGGGGGCACAATACGCTGATCTGAAATCTGATGGGGGCACAATACGCTGATCTGAGGTCTGATGGGGGCACAATACGCTGGTCTGAGGTCTGATGGGGCACAATAAGCAGGTCTAAGGTCTGATGGGGGCACAGTAGGCTGATCTGAGGTCTGGTGGGGGCACAATACGCTGATCTGAGGTCTGATGGGGCACAATACGCTGATCTGAGGTCTGGTGGGGGGCACAATACGCTGATCTGAGGTCTGATGGGGGCACAGTAGGCTGATGTGAGGTCTGATGGGGGCACAGTAGGCTGATCCGAGGTCTGATGGGGGCACAATACGCTGATCTGAGATCTGATGGGGGCACAATACGCTGATCTGAGATCTGATGGGGGCACAATACGCTGGTCTGAGGTCTGATGGGGCACAATAAGCTGGTCTGAGTGGGGGGCACAATACGCTGATCTGAGGTCTGATGGGGCACAATAAGCTGGTCTGAGGTCTGATGGGGCACAATACGCTGATCTGAGGTCTGATGGGGCACAATACGCTGATCTGAGGTCTGGTGGGGGCACAATACGCTGATCTGAGGTCTGATGGGGGCACAGTAGGCTGATGAGAGGTCTGATGGGGGCACATTCTGCTGATCTGAGGTCTGATGGGGGCACAATATGCTGATCTGAGGTCTGATGGGGCACAATACGCTGATCTGAGGTCTGATGGGGGCACAGTACGCTGATCTGAGGTCTGATGGGGCACAATACGCTGATCTGAGGTCTGATGGGGGAACATTCTGCTGATCTGAGGTCTGATGGGGGCACAATATGCCTGATCTGAGGTCTGATGGGGCACAATACGCTGATCTGAGGTCTGATGGGGGCACAGTAGGCTGATCTGAGGTCTGATGGGGGCACATTCTGTTGATCTGTGGTCTGATGGGGGCACAATACGCTGATCTGAGGTCTGATGGGGGCACAATACGCTGATCTGAGGTCTGATGGGGGCACAGTAGGCTGATGTGAGGTCTGATGGGGGCACAGTAGGCTGATGTGAGGTCTGATGGGGGCACAGTAGGCTGATCTGAGGTCTGATGGGGGCACAATACGCTGATCTGAGGTCTGATGGGGGCACAATACGTTGATCTGAGGTCTGATGGGGGCACAGTAGGCTGATCTGAGGTCTGATGGGGGCACATTCTGTTGATCTGAGGTCTGATGGGGGCACAATACGCTGATCTGAGGTCTGATGGGGGCACAATACGCTGATCTGAGGTCTGGTGGGGGGCACAATACGCTGATGTGAGGTCTGATGGGGGCACAGTAGGCTGATGTGAGGTCTGATGGGGGCACAATACGCTGATCTGAGGTCTGATGGGGCACAATACGCTGATCTGAGATCTGATGGGGGCACAGTAGGCTGATCTGAGGTCTGATGGGGGCACATTCTGTTGATCTGAGGTCTGATGGGGCACAATACGCTGATCTGAGGTCTGATGGGGGCACAGTAGGCTGATGTGAGGACTAATGGGGCACTTTCTGCTGATCTGAGGTCTGATGGGGTACAATACGCTGATCTGAGGTCTGATGGGGCACAATACGCTGATGTGAGGTCTGATGGGGGCACAATCTGGGGTCTGATGGGGCACAATACGCTGATCTGAGGTCTGATGGGGGCACAGTAGGCTGATGTGAGGTCTGATGGGGGCACAATCTGGGGTTTGATGGGGCACAATACGCTGATCTGAGGTCTGATGGGGGCACAGTAGGCTGATTTGAGGTCTGATGGGGGCATATTCTGCTGATCTGAGGTCTGATGGGGCACAATACGCTGATCTGAGGTCTGATGGGGGCACAGTACGCTGATCTGAGGTCTGATGGGGCACAATACACTGATCTGAGGTCTGATGGGGGCACATTCTGATGATATGAGGTCTGATGGGGGCAGGGGACTGTTTGTTTAGTGATGTAAAAACTGGGGACAGGTTTCCTTTAACATAGGAGTCCCGTTGTTTTTTAATCCTATTACTCCTATATTTTACTGCATTATATAGTAGAGTATTTAGAGTAGGGTAGGTAGAAAGTCTATTGTACTGTACTTAACAGCGTAGATGATCTAGCAGTTTATATAGTCATCTTTCTAATACAATATTATAACCACAACTAGTAGTATGTGCCTGTGAAGTTGGAAACGTGCGTTTGGGAAGCCAAGTGGGGGGCCCACTCAAGTATGTTTCGCCCCCCCTGTGCTGAACCTCTAGCTACGCCTTTGCCCCTACCAGTCTGTCTTCTGCACTTTCACTTCGTTCCTTCCTACGCACAGAGCTGAAAATGCTATCAGCCATGTTATCATCTGTGTGTAGGATTGCAATTCATGACAGAATATTGAGGAGACCTTTGACGACTCATTAGCTCCCTTCCCTGAAGTAACCTGTCCCGCTCTAAGATTAGGATGGGTTTTGTATGTGCTAAAAAGGTCGTGGACATTTTTTTTCCCCTGAAGATTAATACCTAGAGAGAGAAAATGAGCCATTATAAATATATGCTATTTGGGAATGTGTTAATAATAAAGTATTATTTAGGTATTTGCAGTCATTTTTACTAATGCTCGGAAAACCCATTCAAAGAAAAATAAATTCAAAGTTTTGGAATGGCCAAGTCAAAGTCCTGATTTTAATCCAATAAAAATGTTTTGGAAGGACCTGAATCAAACAGTTCATGAGAGGAAACCCATCAACATAACAGCGTTGATGTTTTTTTTTACAGAGGAATGGGCTAAGATTTCTCCAAACCGATGTGCAGGACTAATCAACAATTACTCTAAACTTTTCTTGCATTTATTGCATTTATTACTGTGCAAGGGGGTCACACCAGATACTGAAAGGAAAGGTTCACATACTTCTGCCACGCACAGAACGTGATACTGGATTGTTTTCACTCAATAAATGCATATTAGGTCTTGTGTGAAAATCTGATGTACTTTTAAGTCACATTTGTTCGGAAATATATAAAAATTCTGAAGAATTCACAAACTTTAAAGAACCACTATATATACTTATAATTGCAGTAGCATCCGTTAGTTGCATCTGTGATACTAGGCTCAAATATATGGTAAGTACAGTATATACTGGCGTATAAGACTACTTTTTAACCCCTTAAAATAATGGCTACAGTGGGGGGTCGTCTTATACGCCGGATATACGGGGGCCGCACTGTGTGAGGTGTTTTTTTTTTCCCCGTCAGCGCGTAAAGAGCCCTGCTCTTAGCATACTGAAGTAGCATACTATTCTCTATATTCTCAGGAGGATTTTGAAGGCTTTTAAAGGGAAACTGTCATGCCAGCAAGACCTGTTACAATATCGCAGCTTACAGTTATGATCACCAGGCACTTGCTCTCTTGTTTGTTTTGCAAAGTTTTAGCTTTACCGTACATGTTTGAAACAACCTTATGTTTATAAGTGACAGTTTTGCTGCTATATACAGTACCTGCATGTCATATGCATTTGAATTAAAATTAACATGTTGAAATCAAAGCAGACTTTTTTTCATTTGGGAGAGGGGTAGTCTTATACAGTGAGTATATACCAAATTCTATATTTTTAGGGCAGAAGTTGGGGGTCGTCTTATACGCCCAGTCGTCTTATACGCCGGCATATACGGTATGTTTTTACTGGATGCCTCTGTATGGAATAGAGAAGTCTGCAGTACTATTCCATACAGAAAAAAGATGGCGTCCTAACATATACCAGCATAATGGAGGCCAAAAGAAGACTCCTTTGGCTTCCGCCAGGTGAATGGGAGCCTGTGGGTATGTTTCCTGTGCGTGCTGGACGCTTTCGCGGTGCACATGGCAAGCGAGGAACGCTATATGCATTTGTAGCAACCTAGTATTGCTACTAAAACAGACTCGTGGTCAGACTGAGAGCTGAGAATTTTAATCTACCATTATGAATTTGTGTTTTTTTACATTAGTGTTATTGGTGAAGACTTCCCCAGCACTTATTGTATATTTTATTAGTCACTTTTCAAAGGTTAAAGGGAATCCAAATTTAATCAGAATTAATGCTATGTCATGGGGGTGTTTCCACTTCTTGAAAGAGTCCAGACCCCCTCCTGGCTTGATTGACATCCACAAGCCACCTCCAGCAACATCTGGCACATGCGCTGTGTGCGCAGATGAAGCTAAGACTAGTGCACCTGCTCCATTGTGCATGCACCAGATGCCCCCAAAAGTTGCTGCATGATGATGTGCCCAGCCTGCAGAACGTCAATCAAGCCAGGAGAAAGACCGACCAGCATGACTTTTCCATGAGCGGCTCCTCCCCCATGACTGCTCATGAATCTCTTACTTCTTAGAATACACTTCAATAAGTCACGTGTTACAAATTTATGTGGTGTGAACATGACTTTGGAACAAGACAAACAAATGGTTTGGTATAGAGGCAAAAACATAAAGTAAGTCATGTTTGAACAGTATGGGGTAGATTTATGAAAACTGTCTATAAGGGAACTGTCTCTGTTGCCCATATCAACCAATCACTATACAGCTTTTATTTTCAACAGCTGAATATGAAATAAAAGTTGTGCTGTAAAATGGTTGCTATGGGCAACAGAGACAATATTCTTGTAAAGAGTTTGATAAATCTTCCCAAGTTCTTGTAGGATGGAAGGGGTTATGCACCATACACATTCACTATGGGTCACTTGGAATGTCAACAAGATAGTTGCATAGTACTAGGAACTAAAATAAAATTAACTTTAATAACAGACTACATGAAAAGAAAGTATGAAGTATTCTGATATCATTAAGAGTCAGAGCAGCTGGGTCCCTTTACTCCCAATGTCAAGAACTTGGAGTCCTGACATAGATTACAAAGAAGCCTGTACACCCAGTCACATCTGTCTCTTAAAGGGGTTATGCCATGAAAAATATTCTACATTTTTCAAACTTGCACCTGGATCTAAATACATTTGTCACTGCACGTCATTAAAAATTTAGTATAGCCACTGAACTATTCAATGAAATGGGTCCGTATAGCGCCCCCTGCTGTTTTTTTTTCCTTATCTCTCTGGCCACCTGGAGCTGGTTGCACACAAGCCCTATCTTCTTTTAGAAACGGTGACATTTACAGGGAAAGAGGTGGAGGAGAAAGGATATGCCCCCTGAGAAAGAACAGATCCTCTGAGCTGCCAGGTGATATAAATCTAGCTGAACACTTGGAGGAATAAGCGGGTAGGTCTCTGGATCCATGTGAGGCACAGGGCTGGTTCTAGCTTCGTTAGAGATTGTCATGCAATACATGATTTCTTTTATTTTTCACATTAATCATGGCATAACACCATTAACATAAGTTTGTATGGGACTCTAATGTGTTCCATGCCATACTATTACAGTATGATGAACGTGAGGACAATGACTGGACTAAACATCAAATACACAAGAAACTCCATCAAAACAGACATGGAAACATTGGCAGTAGGGCAACCAATAGTTGTAAAACCAACCCAACAATGAAATGACCTTTCCTCCAATGTCTGACATATAAAATTTCAATTAGACACTTAAGAAAATATAATTTGGTGGGAATCTAAAAGAGGAGACCTCCACTAATCTAGAAGAGGTATTAATGAATTTTGGATCCTTTCCTCATCAATGCCTTGGGTTAGTTTGGAACCATCAGGAAGGTGTCTCTGGTTGATGGCACAGCTTGATGCTTTGGAAACATGCACATGTGATTGCAGGTCCATTATCTAGAGTTCACTGGAGTTCTGCCCATGTACTGCATAACCCAACCCGGTAAAAGCACATCTTTTTTCCCCCTTTTTAATCAAGATACTACACTTTATCACTCTACTGAAAATGATCACCTGGAGTGTTTGTGAATATTAGGAGTGTCAAAGCTGTCAGACCCACACATTTTACTATCATGATGTGTCATACAGAGGTTACATGAGTTACATAGTAGTACTTTATTATTCTATTATACATGTGATCCTGCCTGTAAACATGGTATCTTTTCCCAAATGATGCGGGTTCAGAGCTGAACCCGGACATAACCTCATCTTCACTCATTTAGCATGTCTGAGTGGAGCACCGGAGCATTTCTTGCTCCGATGCTTCCCCTTGCCCTGCGCTGCATCTCGAAGGGCAAGGACTGTTTTGTTTACTTCCTCACTATGCTAGGTGGTGGCTTCTGCCTAGAAAGGAGCCCGGCGACGTCACTGGCACAAATGGACGGTCTATAGAGCTGTCCTAAGCTCTAAAACAGCTTAGGGCAGCGTTCTAAGACCACCCATTTCTGCCAGTAATGTCACCAGGATCACTGCTAGGTGGAAGTCTCTGCATAACATACTTATGTGAAGCCCGGTATGTCACCAGTGGTAAAGAAAAAACGCAGGGCAAGGGGGATGTAAATATGTAACTTGAAATTTTTGATCACCCCTTCAAGGTTTATATAATCCCTTGAACTAGAAGGTTAAAGGAGTTTTCCAGAATTTTAATACCCTCCAACCAAAAGTGGTGGAGACAGAGACATGGCTTAGGAACCAGGATGACCAGAGGAGGAGTGTTTTTTTTTCACTCACACACCATACCTATCGATACCCAATTTTGTTTTTTTCCGGGCCTGGACAACCCCTTTAATTATAATTGGATTTTAAATTAAATTTAAATTTATATTGCTGACCATCAAATTTACAGTGCTATTTTTTTTTTTTACATAACTCGGACAACCCCTTTAAGGTTTTTTGGCATTTTATATCTTAAATGCACTTATGTGAATTAATTAAAAGTAATTGGACTTTAAATTTGGTTAAAAACCCATAATATAAAAAAATACCAAAAATTAAAAATAATTTGATAAATTTAAAGACAATTTTGCATTTTGTGGCAAATCCTGACGTCTAGAAGTTTTTTAATGCTTTATTTGTTTTCAGCACCGCAAAATACATGGAAATTAGATTAAACTAATCAAATAGCTTTTTAGTCGTAGACCTGTGTTATATGTTTATATTGTGACCTACCTCTGCTTGATAACCTATTGTAATTTTAATGCTGTATGTAAATACAAAATGGACTGTGATAATCTTAATTCTAATAATAATAAAATATACAGCATGACCATGAGATGGTGTCAGTATGTAAATGTACACTACAGCATTGGCTCCACAAATATAAAGCCATAAACTGTGTAGTGTAATACATCTTGGATACAGTATTCGTGTAAAAACAAACAATATTTTCAGATGTTCATAAAAATATGACTTTTTTATGTTGAATATCTTGTTTTATTGATGACATTTGGAAATGTGTATCTGGATTTCCTCACTGATTTGACCAAAACCGCTTGATCACTTTTCTCTAATCTACTATAGCCTATGTGTAGAGCAAAGTGTAAAGAAAGGTGTACATTTTGGCAATTATCTAAAAATAATAGATTCCAAAAAAAGTCAAGTGTACTTACCATCCCCAGGATTTTTCATGAAGTGTGCCGTGACTGTACGCTCATCCTTCCCGTATTCATTCTCTGCGCTTAAAGTATAAATCCCATTGTTTAGATGTGTTGGACTGTCCAGCTGAAGACAGCCATGATGTTCACTGATGTTGCTTGACTCATGAATTGTACTCCAAATAAAATCTGTTTCACTTAGTTCCTTTCCGTCATGAAACCACTGGAGTTTAGGAATGGGATTACCCCTCACACTGAAAGGAATACACCAGTGATGGTCCAAAGTTGGGTAGTCCATTAGCGTGATGTTTGGTGGAACTATAAAAAACAAATGCAAGAATTAACATCAAATATAGTATAAGTAATGGGTAAAACAAAAAAAAAACACATTTTAACGGTGTTTTCTGGGAGTTCAATATTGATGGCCTATCCTCAGGATACATCATCAATATCTGATCGGTGGGGTCTGACTACCAGTACCCTCAACAATCAGCTGTTTGAAGAGGCTTTGGCATTCACTGGTCACATGACCTATTTGCAGCTTAGTTCCATTCAAGTGGATAAGCCTGGGCTGCAATACCAAGCACAGCCACTCCAATGTACAGCGCTGTGCTTGGCATGCTGTGTGGTGGCCGCTGCACTCACTGAAGCACTGCAGCCTCTTCAGTCAGCTGATCGCCAGAGGTGCCAGAAGTTGGACCACCACTGATCAGATATTGGTGACCTATCTTGAGGATAGAGCCATTAACATTAAACTCCCACAAGGGGCTGCAAATGGCTGAGATTGAGTAGATCCTGTCACAGACAGTTAAAGGGATTGGCCACTTTCTTCTTACTGTTGGTCAATGTGTTTGTAAGATGACTTTATAGCACTAACTAATAGAGCCTTTGCTGATTTTTTGCACCATTTTCTATATTTCATAAAGTGTACCCCTTTTTAGCCAAGTCTTTTGTGCTGTCTGCATGGAGGTCCTGTCCATAAAATGGCTGCTGCTGCTGATGGTCTTGTGACCAGGCAAATCACTCAGTCTCCTCCTATCCAATACACTGCAGTATATTGTAATATAGGAGTCTGAAAGATATTCCTGGTCAAATGACCTTCCATCAGCGGCCATCTTATGGACAGGACCTCTATGCGGACAGCACAGAACATATGCCCAACAAGGGACATGGTTTACGAAATATAGAAAACGGCACAGAGTATCATCAAATACTGTATTAGTAAGTGCCTTATTCTCATCTTACATACACATTGGTCAATAGTAGCCAGAAAGTGGCCAACTCCTTTAATACTATGGTAAGCAGCCAAATCACTGATTTAACGCCTTCTCTTTTAATAACTTATATGGGTCCACATTATACAGTATTTGGCAATGGCTCATGAACCCGTAAAAGTTGGGGGAACCTCTGGCTTGGAGGAGCGATGCACAGGATAGAGCAGACAGAAAAGCCCTAGAAAACTTCTAATAGCGGTACATCGTATAATGCCCAAGCAGTCTGCCGAAATGCTTTCACGAAAATTAAAAGGAAGGAATATCATCTCAAAATTTTACATATTAGACCTCCATCCAGTCCTTACTTACAATGTACATTGAGCTCCACAAAGACCTGCTCTTCTCCCACGACATTTTCAGCTGTACAAACAAGAATTCTTGTGTTGTCTAGTGATGTCACATTCTTCAATGTGAGGTAAGCTCTATGCTTTATAGTTTCTATCTGAAGGAGAGATAAGAATAATGATGTCATAATTTTCCTCAATCTGATATTACAACCCTTACTTTACTGTATCTTTTTGCTGGTGCTTACCAAAGTGTTGGACTTAATCTGTGATATATCCCAGGAGACATTGGGGTCAGGTAGCCCAGAGGCTTCACAGTACACAGTGGTACTGTTCCCTTCCAGGACTGTAAGTTCTTGAGTGCTTGTATTAGCTCTGGGCAACACTGTGGATGACAAAACAGGACTATGTTCAACACCAAGGCTAGGAATAATAAATGACAGTAATCGACAATACAATCAACAAAGCAAGTCGTTAACACCGCCATATACTGTATAGCATACAGTAGTAAGTAATATGACATGTTATATTTGTATAGAAGCATCACCAACTTACCGCTAAAAAATTATGTTAGTTGCGTATGCTGCTTTACATTAAAGAGAATTTGCAACAAGACCTTTTCTCCAGTGGAAAGTGAGAACATTAAACTACATTAGAGAACAATAGCCCTTTTTTTCAGCTTTGACCTCCTTGAAAGACATCTACAGGTCATTTCCTCATCTACAGGAGTTTTATAGGGAAGTTGTCATCCACGCTATGATGCAATCACTGAAGACAACATTAACTAGTGACAGACCCTGATTTCAGCAGTCTGTCACTTATCTGTTATTGTAATATCATTTCCGGGAACTTACTGCCTAATGCCAACAGCCTGTACCGGAGAAAAATCTGAAGAGTCCAGCTCATTTATAAGCTCCTGCTCTCCTGTCACAGCCTTACCATAGAAGGAAACAGCAGGAGGAGCTGGAATACATCATCATCCACTACCATCTGCTCGTCAATTATGTCACCCTCAGCAGTCTCAAGGCAGTATCCCTAATCGTTTGCAACACCCACCTCCATGTGACTCTCATTGTCACTTGCATGCCTACAGGAGGAAGCAGCGGACCTCTCCACCAAATCTGGGCTGGGCAGTAGCTGCTAACCGTCCTCAGTGATATCTTATTTGCTTAAAAGTGGAGCAGAGCCGGCGGCAAACATCACTTGCCTGGCAGAAGGCGCAGCAAAGAAAAGAGGCAGGTTCAGTACAGGTGAGGGGACAGAGCTTGTTCCTGGCCATGCAAACTAAGTGTGGAGTCAGAGGAACCCACTGACTCCTGGCTGTGGGTTCCTGATGTCAGTGGAGATGATGTTGAAGACCGAGTCAACCATTCCAGGACATCAGATTGGTTGTGAAAACACAACCGCTGGATGACAGTAGCAGCTCTGGCCTGTTGCTGCTGCTGCTACTACAACACTCCCTTCTTCTGCTGCTACTTGGCTGGCTACAGCAACATTTTTGCCACTGCCCATTCCTTTGGAGGGCTCAGGCACCTCTTTGTTGGACATACTGTATGGCAACAGTAACTGTAAATGTATATAATACAAGTTATTCAGTGTCAATGTGGACCCCAATAACAGTTATATTAGACAGGTTATTCACCCCAATTTGAGAATCAATGCCTAATGGAATTGCTTATCTATGAAACAAGGTAGACACCCCAATATTTGTCATATTAAACAGTTTATTCACCCCAATATGATTATCAAGGCCTAATGGAATTGCTTATCTATGAATCAAGGTGGGCACCCCAATAACAGTTATATTAGACAACTTATTCACCCCAATTTGACAATCAAGGCATAATAGAATTGCTTATCTATTAAACAAAGTGGGCATGTCAATAACAGTTATATTACACTGCTTATTCACCCCAATTTGAGAATCAAGGCCTAATGGAATTGCTTATCTATGAAACAAGATGGGCACCCAAATAACAGTTATATTACACAGGTTATTCACCCCAATTTGAGAATCAAGGCATCATAGATTTGCTTATCTATTAAACTAGGTAGACACCATTCAATAAGATAGCTCTGTGCCCTACACAGGAGATTGATGCAAACTGCGCTGTCTCTTATGGATCCCTTCAGCTTACTGTGCCTGCACTGTGCCCGCAGTCTCCCTATGCTCCCCCTATGCTTTCCCTATGCTCTCCTTACAGTGTCTGAAAACTCTCTACAATCTCCCTACACTGTCTCTGCACTGTCCCTATCCAAGATAATACTATTTAAAGCTTTGTGAAACACTTTCCCTAGCACTTGTCATGTCTCTCCCTATGCTCATTTCACTGTAAAATGGCGGAGGCCTGGTGGGATGAGGACTTTTATAGGGCTGTGACACCACAGGGGCTGGCTATCTGCTGATTGGCTGGCTGCATGGCAGTACGGGTGATCTTGCATTCCCGAGCTTCTTACTTCACTTTATGAAGCATGAGGAAATTTGGATTCATGGCGAATCGAATTCCTCTTCATGTGCTTAAAAATCACAATTGCCTGATGAACGAATGTTTGCATTCATCGGCAATTGGTGGCAGTATTAGACTGTGAGAATCGACCAGTCTAATATACCCATTAGCACCTCTGAAACTACTTCACAATAGCAAATATGTGCTGCATGATGCAAATGACAGGTTCTCTGTTTACAACAGACTCCTCTCACTCCCTGTCTGCACAATGACCTATGCACAATTCACAAAGCATGCCCACAACATTCTCCCATAGAAGCCAATTGGATGTTTTTCTACTGAAGTTTTTTTTATATTCATGTGGCTAATGTAGAGTGAATCTCTTCTATTTGGCCACGCGACATGCTTTAATGTATGCCAGCTCCCTTGCTGGCGTAGATTAAGATAATTTTCCATGCCAAAAACTGGCATGGAAAATGATGAATGAGAAAGGCATGCCGGCCTGCCCTTTTCCGCACCCATGCCATGTCCCCTTTTTTCACCACTTTGCAAAAGTGGCATGAGCGGGTAAATGGGGGTCAGTTATTATCTTTTTCATGCCACTTTTTGGCATATTTATGTCGCAGATTTTGTCACAAAGGTGTTTTGTGGCAAAATCTGAGACATAAATATGCCAAAAAGTTGTGGAAAAAAAGATAATAAATATAGCTCTCCTGGTTTGAAAACCTAGCGGCCCAACGATCTCTAGTTCCCAAACTGATCTCCAAATTGTATTCAGCTCTTTTAGCTTTTTCGAAAGAAAGAAAATTAGCATATATAGAGGCTTGGGAAAAGGAACTTAAGATAACTCTAACTCCTGATGAAGTAAAGGATATCTATGCCAAAAGTTGTGCCCCCTCTAGATGTATCACTTTCCAGGAGACATCTTACAAGTTGGTTAGTAGATGGTATAAAACCCCAGTTGCGCTACACACTATGTACCCAACAATACTTCCGGAGTGCTGGAGATGCTTGTCCAATAAGGGGAATTACCTTAACATATGGTGGGAGTGCAACCTTATAAGAAATTTTTGGAGAGTGGTGGGAGAGATTCTACTGAAACTTTGCCCAGGTTTCCCGCTTCTCTCTCCTAAAGTAATATTTTTGAAAGTGTCCCCCTCTACCCACACTCAATATAACGCACCTCTTTGGAAGCAATTGGTCCTGACAGCTAAAGCAATGATCCCTCTATACTGGAAGCAAACAGTAACACCACCAATTCTACAATGGTTCCACAGAGTAGGGCAGGTCGCTAAGCTTGAAGAGTTGAGCACTCAGTCTCTCAAATCTTACGCTAGATATCAAAGGATTTGGTCAGCATGGCTCACCTACTCTACACAAAGTGACCTACAACCTTGTTTATCGGCAATGTGAATACACTAGGATACTAATAGTATCTGCTAGTCTCCCCCGCACGTTCCACTTTAATTGAAACCTGGATCTGCTGTATTGTTATTTGTATTCGAGATGCAAACCGATGGCTAATCGGTTCTTCCTGACTATAATCGCTGTTGTTAATCTGTTATTTATTGGTTCGAAACTTCACAATTTCGAGCTAGCGAATACTTTGTTGAATGTTTTGTCTTCTGAGCTTATACTCAACTTATACCCTGGGGATTTTTGAACCAGGTGGCTACTCACTCCACCTAGTTCCATACAAGTCCTCCTGGGACTTTTTGGCTCCACAGCTTTACCATATGTTATCGAATAATGTACATCACTGCAATATTTTGTTTGTATTACCTTTATTGAAAAAACAATAAAAAGATATTTACACACAAAAAAAGATAATAAATGACCCCTATATGTTTAGTGTAGCTGAAGATAGGAAATATACTATGGGAGAGGATATCTGCTTTATCAAAAACCTAGGTCTATTCAGCTGATTAAGAAGGTATCAATTAATTGTCATCTACAGCATTGAATTCTACAATATCTTTAAATCATGTGTCTTCCTAACTCTATTATTACATTACACTTAGACTCAATAATGCAGACAGCGATTTCTTCCTGAATTATCACTCTCTGCTTAATTGAGCCCATGAAATGAATTGGGAAACATTAACAGCAAAGAGGAACAAATCATTTCCCATAATTTGTTTTTTTCTTTTCCAGCACGTAAAACAGAAGATAACTATGTTTCTAGGCCAGGCAAGCTACGAGTCATACATCATATTTTCAAATCATTAGCACTTTGTCATGGGGGTACATATTTTGTTAATGGCATAAGTGCTTCATCCATTTACCGTATCTATCTATCTATCTATCTATCTATCTATCTATCTATCTATCTATCTATCTATCTATCATCATCTATTATCTATCTTATCTATGTATGAGCTTAATAGCTATCTATTATCTATCTGTCATATTATCTCTCCATTTATCTATATGTCTGATTCAGGGGCGGACATACTGCCTGTGCAGCCGGTTAAGCTGCACAGGGGCCCAACGTGCGACGGGGACCCATACAGCTTCGACTGGTCCACTCATGAATGGGACCCCCTTCCTGAACTTCAGACTGAAAGATAATGTACTGCTCAGGGGCACTCCTGGTCAGTAAAGCTGTGTCCACAGGGTCTGATTTTTACAAAATCTCGGCAAAAAAACACAGCATTTTGCCGCGATTTTCTGGAAAATAGGACCTTGTGGACCCAGCCTTAGACCAGGAGTGCTGATTGGTCTAAAAACTGTCACTTACAAGCGCTGACAGGCTGGCATCCAATGAGCCAGCTCTTCTAGAAGGAAGGAAGAACCCACTGCTGCTGTGTGGAGACGGAGCCCACCTACTGAGATGGGGAGGAGCCTGAGCCTGCTGCTGAGAGGGGGAGGAGCCTAGCTGAGGACACAGAAACAGCAATACAGAGCCAGGAGGTGAGGAAAGGATCTGTATGTAATGTAGTGTAAAATAGTTCCTGCATGTGTGACAGTGTGTGTATGTGAGAGTGTCTGCATATGTGACAGTATGTGTGTATGTGAGAGTGTTTCCATGTGTGACAGTGTGTGTGTATGTGAAAGTGTCTGCATATGTGACAGTGTGTGTATGAGACAGTGTCTGCATATGTGACAGTGTATGTGTATGTGTGAGTGTCTGCATATGTGACTCTGTGTGTGTGTGTGTATGTGAGTGTCTGCATATGTGACAGTGTGTGTGTGTATGTGAGAGTGTCTGCATGTGTGACAGTGTGTGTGTATGTGAGAGTGTTTGCATGTGTGACAGTGTGTGTGTGTATGTGAGTGGCTGCATGTGTGACAGTGTGTGTGTATGTATTTGAGAGTGTCTGCATGTGTAACAGTGTGTGTGTGTATGTCTGCATGTGTGAGTGTCTGCATGAGGTTGTGTGAAAAAGAGCGGTTGCATGTATGAAAGTCCAGTATGTGTGTTAGGGCTCATTCAGACGGCCATATAAAGGAGTCCGCATCTGTTCCGCAATTTTGCAGAATGGGTGTGGACCCATTCATTTCAACGGGTACGCAGAAGATGCTGACAGCACATAGTGTGTTGTCCACATCCATATATCTGTTCCGCCGCAGCCCCGCAAAAACGATAGAACATGTCCTATTTTTGTCTGCAATAGAGATGAGCGAATCTATTCGCTGCTTCGTAGATTCGATACGAATCTTGGAAATTTTCCGCTGCGAAGCGAATCCGGATTTTTTGAGATCCGCTTCGTTAGATTCGAAAATGTTCTTAAAGCTTTCTACGCATTCGCTACGTACTTGTCCGATAAATTGTACTCTAATGTTACGTATAAGTTGCTTTATACACTGATGCATACAAATTCAGTTAATTAGCGAACTTTTACTGTTCACTATTCGTGCGGCATAAAGCCCGGGAAGAAAGTGGTCACCTGACCTAGTGGGAAGGGCTTTCTCTGATTGGCACAGGCTCGGTAAGCCAGTGATGCATCAGTTGTGCTGCGACTGCTGAGACGAGCAGAAGCACTGTCTGTGTAGTTCTGAGAGACTGAGACCTGTTTTGTGAAAATTGGAGTGTAATTGTTCAGGTAATCCATATTACACATATCAGGGATACTGCAGGGCCAGTGCAGGGCAAGTGCAGGGCTAGTAATTAATCAGGCAGGGAGAGAGATAGGGAGAGAGACAAAGACCAGCTGCAGGGCCACAGTCAAGTGAAAAATGTCTGGCATGGAAAAGCGAAAGAGTTCCAACCAGACCTCGAGCTCCAAAAAAAAGGAGAAGGTGGCACAGGGCAGCAGTGCCAAATGACCTGTAGCCAGAGCTTCTACTTGTAGAATTCGCAATAGTTGGCCACTGTTCCACCACGCTAACCCACCAAGGTGCAAAATTGTAGTGGAGGAGAAAGTGGATGAGGTAGTGGAGTGGATGGCACACTCATCTCAGTCACAGCCAGATGATCTGCTGTCATCTGCTGATACAGTATCATGTAACCAGGGGTCAGACTCAGAGCTTTCCTCCTGCTCCACCATTCCGCAATTTGTACGTTCATGCGTACGTGTTCACATAAGGTGCGTACCTTTAACAACTGTACGTTCGTTATTAGTGCGCGAATGTTCGCAAAACACCACATAATAACGTATGATTTGTACGCAGCTTCACCTAATAGATTCATATGAGGTACAAATCTTTTGAAAAGTTCAACGAATATTCGGCGAAGAGAATTTTGGATAATTGGGCAATTGCAGACACGAAAAGGCATTTTCTATCATATGACACACACGTCCAGTCTCCGTGTTTTGTGGATGTGCAAATTGCGGACTGTGAAGCACGGCCGTCTAAATGGGCCCTTAGGCTGGCACCACAAGGTGGCTATGGCTGCAACACAGATTGTGCAGCCAAAGACTGCAGTGACACTACACTACAGCACAACTAATAAAAGTAAATGGGGCCGTGACCTGATGGTCACAAAAAATCTGACCTGCTGAATTTCTTGCAACTTTTCGATTGTCATTTTAAGAAACTTCAAGTTCACAATGCGACCCCATTCATTTAAACTCAATGCATCGCAGCATTGGGCTGCTGTGATCCTTGGTTGCACTACACATTATTGACCAAAAGCACTGTGTAGCCTTAAAGGGGTCACTGTATCTTTTTTTTTATTCATTTTCCCCCCTTTTTCATTGGTACTGTACTTATTAAATGTTGCTTCCTGGGCCAGCACTGTGCTCCTGGTCCTTATATGCTCCTTGGTCTTCCAGGATTATGTTTACGTCTGTATGTGTGGTTTGGGGGGGGGGGGCAGGTACATTTTTTGCACAGGGGCCCTCTGTTGTCTGTGTCCGCCCCTGGTCTGATTACATGTTTTATGTCAGGTTATATAAGAAGTATGAGTGTCCTTCTGCCAAATGTTTTGTATTCTAGGTTAACTCAATTCAGTTCAACTGAATGGAGAAAGTCTCAAGATCCGACAAAGGTTTTCTCTCTTCTAAACTCCAGTTTAGACTCTATCCAAAGTTAGGGGTGGAACCAGTACACTCCTAACCTTCTACAAGGGCAGAGCCAGCATTGTTAACCCTGGCTGTGCCATCCATACATGCTGGGTGCGTATTACATGACAATACATAACAATATATTACATTACAATACAGTAAATAACAAACCAGTTGCAAATGCGAGGGGTACTGCACACACAAAAATTAAGACAGCCCCGCTTTGCTTTCATACCTGTTTTTAACTCATGCATGAGTAAGAACCCTTGCATTGGAAACTTAAAGGCAGCAAGACCAAGCTCTTTTAATTCGGATGCAATATGTTTTATTGATCACTGAATAAGGGTGTACTTTTATGACAGTGTTGGATCTTCAGAATCTTTAAATACATATTCTAGGCAGTTTCGGATTAGAGCTTATTCATACTTGCACGTTAAAAATCATCAAGGTGCCGCAACACAAAGGCAATTTTTAAAATGTCAATGAGGTTGATATGTCTGCATAGGACAAAGAACTGATGACCACTGGAGACCATTGTCTTCAATGGCCTCCAGGTCTGTGTTCCATTAGACAGAATAGTGTGCGCTGAGTTTCTCGGTATGGACTATTGGTCCAAGCTGAAAAACAGGTAAGAGAATGGCACCACCACTTACGTCTGTGTGCTGTGCAAGTGCAGTTCATTGCTCACTTGGATAGCATACAGAAGGAAAATACAGTCATGTGAATAAGCTTTTATGGAGACACAGTGATACACTGGTGGGATTCTGTAAGCATTATGTATGGAGTGTTTTAATGGAGGTGAAATGCAACAATAACCAACCTATGGACAAGATCGGTCCTGTCTGTGGAGGAAAGCAACCAAGTCCTCCTAACCTCGTACAACCTTTCTTATTCAAGCTATAAAAGTATATGACAGGTCCAACCAGTGAACTGTCAAAGAGTCTGATAACAGTAGTAGTGCAATCAAGGTCAACGCCACATAACCAAAACCAAATAAAAAGGAACCTTTATTAGATAAGATATCCCCCATAAAAATGTAATCAAATCAGTTACTTGCCAAGTAACCGGATGGATTACATTTTTTGGGGTTTATCTTACTGAATAAGAAATAAAGGTTACGTTTTATCTGGTTGTGTTTCTGTAACTTTAATCAAATTATAAAATGTTGCATGGAAGGGGTCAAATATATGAATATTCTTCTATAACTAAAGCACCCTAGTAAATTTTATATTCCACCATCTCAATAGGAACAGAGTGTTTACTGTAAAAGCAGTCAAACTTTGGAAACGGTTGGAAAGGCCTACTAGGCGACATAGCAATAGCAGAATCAAATGTGTAATAATATGGAGAGTTAAAGAGGTTGTCTGGTCTCGGAGGTGACAACCCTTGAGGTCCTTCTCTGCCCCACAAATGCCACTTGTCCCATCCCTGCTCCATTCCTGGCCACTGGTACCAAGATATAGCTGGGTCATGTAACTACTGCAGCCAATCACAGGCCTCAGCTATAACAGATATTTGAACAGTGGAGGTTTGAACGATGCATCACTGTAGTTATTTACCGTTCAAACATCTGTGATAGGCCACAGCAGTCACATGATCCAGCCGCTACCTGTCCCATGAGGAACAGAAGCAGCTGGCAATGGGGCAGCGGTGGAACCCAGGACAGGTGATTGGCATTTGGCAGGAGAGGACACCAGGGGTTATAGGCTCCTAAACTAGACAACCCCTATAATCGTAGAGAGTTTCTAATTATTATGAGGAACACATGTGTTAACCTCATCCTCCAGAGAACTTATCCAAGTGCCTTTGTGTGGTCCAGAAGGAATTCTTTTTCCATATGAGGAATAATCATCTATGATGGGTTTTTTCGCCTTTTTTCCCCATAATGTTATTAAAACTGAACATAGCATGTATTACTGTGCACCCTCACAGTAATTGTTCTGCCATCCAGGCACTACACATTGCCATATGATGATGTCAGGCTTTGCAATAATACATTGAGCAGCCATCTTAAACTGATAAAACTGAGACTGCAGAAAATGGATGAGAGAAATAAGAAAACATTGCAGTAAATGGCTGGCAGCACGCTTCTGACAATGCCAACAAGCTGCAGTAATGCAGGGACGCTGCTCAGGTCCATCTAAAAGCTGTTTTATTTCCATATTTGAAGCTACCCTGCAGGAGAACATCTGACTGAATTGTAGGGTGTGCAGGGAAGAGAAGGAAATGATCAGGAACATTTCACCACATGACTAGTTTATTCATTTCTGTGTTCTGTTGCTATGGAAACAAGTGAGAACTAGAATTACATTTTCACTAGCACAGTGCCTCTTCATGTCTGCAGTGGCAGGGGTGGGGAGAAGGAATGGTGAGAATCTCGAGGAGGAACCAAAGACAGGGAAAAGATGATTGTTACAATCTCAGGTCAAGCTGCTGTTTCATCATCATTTTACGCATTTGTCGCTTATGAAAAAGATGGTGAATGCCTTGTTTTGCATTACAGAAGAACAATAGAAAGCAATAATTAGGAACCATTAGTTAAAAGGGGGTTTCAAGGCTCATGATATTGATAATCTATACTCATTAATATCCAATCAGTGAGGGTCAGACACGCCGCATCCCCACCGATCAGCTGTGTTATGTAGACTGGAACGTCCTCTGGAATGGAACAGGAAGCACAGAGCCGTTCAAGTGTAGTGGCCGTGCTGGGTTACAGCAGGTCAGCTACCACTGAAGTGATGGCCGTTACATTTTGAATTTTGCTTCCTCTTCCAATTAAAGTGCCAGCTCCAGCGCTGGAAGCTGCAGGGAAAAGCTGGTGTTCAGACCCTAACTGATCAGATACTGACAACCTATCATGAGGATACATAGGTTATCAATAGAGATGAGCGAACGTGCTCGTTACGAGCACTGTAGCGCTCTGCTCCCCTGCGAACAAATGCCCGCAGGCATTGCGGATCCGTCCTCAGCTGCATGTAAGTCAATGGGGACAGATCGTTTGGTATGACACTCATACCAAACGGATCCGTCCTCCTCACCTGACTGAAAGTCAGTGGGGACAGATCCGTTTGGTATGAGTGTCATACCAAACAGATCCGTCCCCATTGACTTACATGCAGCTGAGGATGGATCCGCAATGCCTGCGGGCATTTGTTCGCAGGGGAGCCGAGCGCTACAGTGCTCGTAACGAGCATGTTCGCTCATCTCTAGTTATCAACATTAAGAGCCTGAAAAACGTCTTTCAAACTAGGAACATTTCATTTACATTTGGATTTTGCTGCAGATTTCATCACACTTTCTTATGGCTCATGCACACAAACGTATTTTTCTTCCGTTTCCGTTCCGTTTTTTTTACAGGTCCATTCATTTCAATGCTTGAAAAAAACCGAAATGACTCCATGTGCATTCCGTTTCCGTATGTCCGCATGTCTGTTCCGCGAAAAAAAAAATAGAACTTGTCCTATTCTTGTCCATTTTGCCGACTAGAACAGACATTGTCACAATGGATCCGCAAGAAAAACGGATGCAACACGGACGTCACACAGATGTCTCAGGTTTGTTTGTTTTTTTGCGGATCCTTATTTTGCAGACCGCAAAATACATACAGTCGTGTGCATGACCCCTTAGGTGGTGTTATGCAAAAAAAGCACAACACAAAACTGTGTGTGGCCACACCCTTAGGCTATTTAGAGGGGTTTGTGTTTTTTGCTACATTTTTATTGCCATTTTTGCTGCATTTTTAATGCAAAAAATGCAATTTACAGTGTTCTTTTAGTTTTGGGATTCAATAGCAAAATAAAATCCTGACTGTTTTCCAAATCTCTTTATTGCACAGTGTTCTGTGATAACTTTTACATGTTCATCATGTATCAAAATCCAAATCTTTGCCCCATAAATTAAAGCTGATTTTACACATAAACCATAAGCCTCAGTTACTTTGCAAAGGTTTAGTTTTCATTTTATCCTGTGATTCTCATAAAATCCTTACAACTCCCTGCGTAGAGAATTTCACACTGTCTTCTTTTTTATTTGTTCACCTGCGAGATAAAATCTATCATATCCTCTTCCAGTGACTGGACTGCGGCCAGATTCTCAACTCCAAACAATATGGGATGTCAGCTCTTGGCGGAAGGAATTACTCTCCAAGTGTGCAGGATTAAGTCAGTCCATATCAGATGTGGACTCATATAATAAATGAATTCACCATAAGTAAAAGATTTGTCAAGATGAAATGGAATAGATTGCATGTTTAGGGGAATGATTAAAATGTGGTTGAAGATTATAAATGATATAGATATAGCACTGGACAGTCATACATAGTAGAAGAAACACACACATAAACTACCTTCTATGAAGTACAGTACTCCCTATTGCAGATAATATACCAGTGTTAGCGTTTGTTTTCACAGATCGTGTGCCATAGTATTTGATGAAGATGGCAAGATTCAAAAGCCCAATAATTAAAAGGGTTGTCCAGGTATTTACTTAAAAAATCAAGATTGCTTTAAAAATAATAGGTAGTAATACTCACCTCACTGATGCTCCTGTCCCAACATTTCCCAGGTCCCCTACTATGTGATCCCTTTTGGCATATGCATATGATGCTGCAGTCAATCACTGGCTACAGTAGTGACCTGCTATGGATAATAATTAGCTGCAACATGTCACATTTCAAGAGACAGCAGAAGGTACAACCAAGCAGGGGACCTGGAAAGTGTTGGGTCAGGAGTAGCAGTGGGGGGAGTATTACTTTTCAAAAAGATTTAGTAACATAGCTTGTGAGCCTGAAAAAAGATATCCGTCCGCCCAGTTCAGCCCGTAATCCTATGTTGATCACGAGGTAGGCAAAAAAAAAAAAAAAACATCAGGTAGAAGCCAATTTTCTTCATTTTAGGGGATTCTAAATGGATTTGTAAACAAAGAATATATTTAATGGCTGGGCAACTGATTTAAACTCTGACTGAAAAAGATTATTTATTGTTTAATGAGATGCAATTTTCAATTATCCTTTCTGTATTCATTCCTCGTGTTTTTCAAGATCTCTGCTTGCTGTCATCCAGGAGGACACTTCATTATATACTTTCAAGGGATAAAAATCTATACTGATCACCTAGGTGCAGTACAGTTATCACAACTCTGTCTTGTGATAAACTATACCTCTGTGTGATTCTAAGGACAGATGTATAGCCTCTGGAATTACACAGTTAAGACTCCTATTGAAAGGCTTGTAAGCAGAGGTGTTGAAAACATTGAAAATCGTGTACGCTAAGCATATTAGAAAACTGTAGAACTATCGTAATACAAGGAATAGACTTTATTTGATGAAATGGAAAGATCTCACATTGCAATAATAATCTGAACATGAATCGCTTGTTGTTAAACCCTCCCAGCTTCGAGTATTGCTATGCAGACAATATCCTACATATGAACATATGCTCTATAATGTCAATTCTGACAGTGGTAGAAGACTGGATTATATTATATACAGTACAGACCAAAAGTTTGGACACACCTTCTCATTCAAAGAGTTTTCTGTATTTTCATGACTATGAAAATTGTAGATTCACACTGAAGGCATCAAAACTATGGATTAGCACATGTGGAATTATATACTTAACAAAAAAGTGTGAAACAACTGAAAATATGTCTTATATTCTAGGTTCTTCAAAGTAGCCATCTTTTGCTTTGATTACTGCTTTGCACACTCTTGGCATTCTCTTGATGAGCTTCAAGAGGTAGTCACCTGAAATGGTATTCCAACAGTCTTGAAGGAGTTCCCAGGGATGCTTAGCACTTGTTGGCCCTTTTGCCTTCACTCTGCGGTCCAGCTCACCCCAAACCATCTCAATTGGTTCAGGCACCCCATCACTCTCCTTCTTGGTCAAATAGCCCTTACACAGCCTGGAGGTGTGTTTGGGGTCATTGTCATGTTGATAAATAAATGATGGTCCAACTAAACACAAACCGGATGGAATAGCATGCCGCTGCAAGATGCTGTGGTAGCCATGATGGTTCAGTATGCCTTCAATTTTGAATAAATCCCCAACAGTGTCACCAGCAAAGCACCCCCACACCATCACACCTCCTCCTCCATGCTTCACGGTGGGAACCAGGCATGTAGAGTCCATCCGTTCACCTTTTCTGCGTCGCACAAAGACATGGTGGTTGGAACCAAAGATCTCAAATTTGGACTCATCAGACCAAAGCACAGATTTCCACTGGTCTAATGTCCATTCCTTGTGTTCTTTAGCCCAAACAAGTCTCTTCTGCTTGTTGCCTGTCCTTAGCAGTGATTTCCTAGCAGCTATTTTACCATGAAGGCCTGCTGCACACAGTCTCCTCTTAACAGTTGTTGTAGAGATGTGTCTGCTGCTAGAACTCTGTGTGGCATTGACCTGGTCTCTAATCTAAGCTTCTGTTAACCTGCGATTTCTGAGGCTGGTGACTCAGATGAACTTATCCTCCGCAGCAGAGGTGACTCTTGGTCTTCCTTTCCTGGGGTGGTCCTCATGTGAGCCAGTTTCTTTGTAGCGCTTGATGGTTTTTGCGACTGCACTTGGGGACACTTTCAAAGTTTTCCCAATTTTTCGGACTGACTGACCTTCATTTCTTAAAGTAATGATGGCCACTCGTTTTTCTTTACTTAGCGTCTTTTTTCTTGCCATAATACAAATTCTAACAGTCTATTCAGTAGGACTATCAGCTTTGTATCCACCTGACTTCTGCCCAACACAACTCATGGTCCACACCCCATTTATAAGGCAAGAAATCCCACTTATTAAACCTGACAGGGACCCCCTGTGAAGTGAAAACCATTTCAGGTGACTACCTCTTGAAGCTCATCAAGTGAATGACAAGAGTCTGTAAAGCAGTAATCAAAGCAAAAGGTGGCTACTTTGAAGAACCTAGAATATAAGACATATTTTCAGTTGTTTCACACTTTTTTGTTAAGTATATAATTCCACATGTGCTAATCCATAGTTTTGATGCCTTCAGTGTGAATCTACAATTTTCATAGTCATGAAAATACAGAAAACTCTTTGAATAAGAATGTGTGTCCAAACTTTTGGTCTGTACTGTATATGTATAGCATGATCTTGAAATCTGGTAAAACCAAGGGCAGTTCGCTATCCGATATCTATGTCAATATAACTCTATCCTGGTGAATAGTTTTGCATTGTGAGGCTTTGGAGCATTGTGGCATAGTGCACTACAAATTTCAGTATACAATAAAAATGTCTCTCCAAAATAGCTTACGTGGTTAAGATAGTATATTTATGACACAACTTTACTGGTACTAGGAGATCTGATTGTTGCTGTGACTGGGCAGTCTTACCCTGTAAGAGCTTGTTCACATCACCGTTAGTGATTCCGTTCTAGATTTCCGTTATAACATTGTTATAACGGAAAATAATGGAATCCATAGGACGGAAATCAAAACGAACACCTTTAAGAGGCATTCCGTTTTGATCCGTCATAATAGAAGCCGATGGGAAAGCATAATGGATCCGTCTGGTTTCCGTTATGCTGGATGGAAAACAAAGTCCTGTCGAAAGATGGGAATATAATAAAGCTGGAAGATAAGGACATACACAAGTGTATGGGAACGAGCCGACTCATTGAAATGAATGGGACGGTTAGGTGTAATTACACCTGCTCACCGCTGTGGATGTTACAGCGAGCAGGTAAAAAACGAAGAGGAGGCAGCGCTGGTACGGCGCACGCCTCCCCTTCAAACAGCTGATCGGCAGGGGTGTCGGGTGTCGGATCCCCGCCAATCTGATATTGATGACCTATCCTGAGGATAGGTCATCAATAAATATAACTTGGACAACCCCTTTAAGTCTATTACACACATAGGGAGGCAGGGACTGGGACAGGGAGACTAGAGACAGGCTGAGAAACTTCAAAGGGAGACTTTACATACAGTTTTCTAATAAAAATTTACACATTCCTCTAATAGAATACATTATGAAAGTACATTCACTGCCCCTACAGATTACAAAATGAAATGAGAGTTACACTAATTAACAAAAAATCAAGTAACCATAGCATATACAATTGTCAATCTGCATTAAACACCAAAAATACCCTTGAGATGGTTTGTGTTATCAGCACTTAGAAAATCCTTACTGTGCTGTGCAGGGTGATCATATTTCTATGAGGTTTAGGCACTTAGGCTCTTAGATCCTTTCTGTCAGCCTAGATATTATTCTATTTGTAGCAAACATAGACATTTTAAAGGTGGTTCTAAACAGGGATATAAAAGAGTTGATGGACCCCTATATCAAAGATCAAAATAAAGCCCCCTTTTGATGTAGTTAAAGACGGACTGTCATCTCTCCTTGCATGTCTGTTTCAGTAACCACTTGCAATCCAGGAGCATCTTTTCATATACCTCTATGCCCATGCCATTCCTCTATTATTCCTATAAAAAAAAAAATTCTGAATGGATTGCCAACAGCCTGCAATAGAGTCCAGCTGGGTATAACCAACTGGGTAATTAATGATTTAATTATTTAATCTCAGGTTAGTATTGTAGCAAATTTATAAAGGATTTGTCTTCAGCATGTATGTGCGAACTTGTATTCCCCATGATATAACAATTCTAGGCCATCTTTTATTGGAAATCTGCATTCAAGAGATTTATGACTAAATTAACAACTTGGTGTTACCAGCTGGTTGTGTGTCCTTACACAGTTTGACCCTATCCAATCTCAAACTGTGTATAGAGGCACGATCGGAGGAAAGCTGCTCCAAAACTGTTATTTCATAAGAAATACAAGTATTTGCTAAAACAAGCATACTGTATCTGGAGCTGACAAGTCCTCCTATATTTCATTCTAACACTTTGAAAGTATATGATACATATACCGGTTTCATTTTAGCAATGTGTCCTCCCTTGCATGGTAATAGATAACCTAATTCAGACTTGGACAAGCAGTACGGTGTTACATTACAGGGGTGGTTATATACTGAGGTAACTCCAGAAATTCCTATGACATACCTCTCCTCTACATTAATAGTGTTTACAGAGCTTCCATCTGCACATTAAGACATTCTCGCCACCTCCATTACAATCTACTAACATAGTGATTTATCATTGCATCATGTGTTTACCTCGATGTAATGTCACATTGGGAAGTAGTTCCATATGTTGCACGTGACCAGACAATTTCACCAGCATATGTAATTTAGAGGAAAGGGATAAATTTAAAGAACTAATGGCAGGAGTGGGTTATGTATCACTACTAGAGATTAGAGAAGTTTTGAAAAATTTGATCTGGCTGCTTCACTGGACTTCAACAAGAAATTTGATTAATTATGAATGACTTTGTCACGATTCAGTTTTGAATGTATAGAACTGGTGCGATTGCACCGCCTTCCATCATTTAAGCCTTCAAATACCTATGACTCTATGAGTAACCCCTGAGTAACCCCTGAGTCATAGGTATTTGAAGGCTTAAATGATCTCAGGTTAAAAAAAAAAAAAAAGAGGTTAAAAAAAAATTATATTCACATCATCCACTTGCTCATGGAAAGGCCATCCTCTCCAGTCTTGGTTGAAGAAAACCGGCCAAAGGACCTGCAGCGAGCATGATGATATCACCACGCAACTACCCTGGGCTCACACAGTGACGTCACCACTTCAGATAATTCAATTCGCTGAACACTAATCACTACAAACTAATGGGGTCACATCAAACTGGTGTAAAGTAGAACTGGCTTAGTTGCCCATAGCAACCAATCAGATTCCACCTTTCATTTTCCAAAGGAGCTGTGAAAAATGAAAGGTGGAATCTGATTGGTTGCTATGGGCAATTAAGCCAGTTCTACTTTACACCAGTTTGATAAATGACCCCATATGTGCTTAGACTTCTGCAAGCCCGGCTGAGATAAATGGGACATACATACCTTAACAAGATTAGGCTAGGTTTTAGCTCTCTACAAGGCTTTCCGCTGGGTGTCTGAATACCCGAAAGTGCTATTCAAAACGTACATTATAACCAGTACATTTACGTACTTTAATGGTTCAAATGATTCATCTTTGTGCTCCTTATGAGATGCTTTCTGTTTGTTTCTGGCTTTCTTTCTGGGCTGAATAGTGTAGTAGACTGGTAAATATCTTTTCGGGTGTTCAGACTTGTGACCCAAAGGGAAAGCTGGGCGGAGAACTAAAACACAATGTGAACACAGCCTTAGGATATGTCCACATGGTCCAGTTTCCTGATGAGGTACTGGAAGCCAAAACCAGCAGTGAATTAAAAAAAGAGCAGATGTTGTATCCATCCTTTCAAATTTCTTTCCTTTTATGATCCCCTCCTGATTTTGGCTTCCAAAACTGCATCAGGAAACCTGACCGTGTGGCCCAAGTTATGTAGTGAAAGTGGACTAATTCCTCATTTTGCCTACAGGAAAATATAGAATCAGTAAAACAACATCTTACCACAGTTGGGGATCTGCATGATACTTAGGGGTATCCTCTTGTTGAATTCATTTATGCAAAATACGTTGTGCTTGTCTATGATGCTTGTCTCCGGAAATACTTTAATCCACATGATATCACATGAACACTGGAATGGATTGTTACCTAGAATTCTGGGAGAAAAGACAACTTTACATCAGCACTTTGCAGCAATTATCAAGTACAGTATATACAACCTAAATTAATATCCCTAGTTACAAATGGGCAGATCTTACACTAATGATTCTAGAAAGACAGTAAAGGATCATTTACGCTGAGCTGACTGAGCAGGCAATTATTGTCAAGGAACCCTTACTTCTCGATGATTGCTTGCTCGTCGGTGGAGGTAAGAGTCAAATTTACATGCAGGAATCACCTCCACTATATGGGGATGAGGGATCGCTACTGCCATCACTTATCCTCATACAGATTAATTTTTTTCTGGGCAGCAGGTACCTGTTCACACAGCACAACCATGATTTAATTTGTGTGCATAAACGACCATTTCACTCGATGAGCAAGCGTTTGCTTGTTCACTGGGTGATCGGCGGCACCTTTATAGGAGTTCAGGGATGGCCAACCAGTGGCTCTCCAGCTGTTGCAAAACTACAACTCCCAGCATGCCCAGACCGCCTACAGCTATCAGCCTACAGCAGGTCATGGTGGGAGTTGTAGTTTTACAACAGCTGGAGAGCCGCAGGTTGGCCAGCCCTGATATAAGGAATGAGCGTTCGTATGAACAGCTTGGCAGAATACAACCAAATGATGTATGTACAGTATGTAATAGAATTCTTCATTTTAGTTGATAAGTAGACAATAATTACTACTGATAATAAACCTATTTTGAATTTCTCAATAAATGGTTACATTTCTTTCATATTTTTTAGATTTTGTATTTATATTTTTTCATTTTTTTAAGATGCTATATGTACTAATGACTTCGTGTGTATAGCAATGACTAAACTGTGCAATCTGTATAATATACAATATAATATGCATAATATACAGTCATTGAATTAGAATGTAATACAATCAGAATAAACTATCCTATTAATGAATGATCCAATCAGTGTATTATACACAAAAAAATGTGTTATGCAGTGCAGATTTTACCATACAAGATACCGTACAGTCAGTGTATCACATAATAAGGATACCGTACATTTAGTATATCACATAATCAGGAGAGCGTACAGTCAGTATACAGTAGAACATAATCAGGAAAGTGTACAGTCAGTATACAGTAGAACATAATCAGGATACCGTACAGTCAGTGTATCACATAATAAGGACACCGTACATTTAGTATATCACATAACCAGGAAAGTGTACAGTCAGTATACAGTAGAACATAATCAGGATACCGTACAGTCAGTATATCACATAATCAGGATATCGTACAGTCAGTGTATCACATAATCAGGATACCGTACAGTCAGTATATCACATAATCAGGATATCATGCAGTCAGTATATCACATAATCAGGATACCATACAGTCAGTATATCACATAATCAGGATATCGTACAGTCAGTATATCACATAATCAGGGTATCGTATAGTCAGCATATGACATAATCAGTATACCGTACAGTCAGTATATCACATAATCAGTATACCGTACATTTAGTATATCACATAATCAGGATATCGTACAGTCAGTCTATCACATAATCAGGATATCGTACAATCAGTATATAGTAGAACATAATCAGGATACCGTACAGTCAGTATATCACATAATCAGTATACCGTAAGTCAGTATTTCACATAATGAGGATACCGTACAGTTACTATATCACATAATCAGGATACCGTACAGTCAGTATATCACATAATCAGGATACTGTACAGTCAGTATATCATATAATCAGGATACCGTACAGTCAGTATATCACATAATCAGGGTATCGTATAGTCAGCATATGACATAATCAGTATACCGTACAGTCAGTATATCACATAATCAGGATATCGTACAGTCAGTATATCACATAATCAGGATATCGTACAATCAGTATATAGTAGAACATAATCAGGATACCGTACAGTCAGTAAATCACATAATCAGGATATTGTACAGTCAGTATATTACATAATCAGGATATCGTACAGTCAGTATATCACATAATCAGGGTGTCGTATAGTCAGTATATCACATAATCAGGATACTGTACATTTAGTATATCACATAATCAGGATATCGTACAGTTAGTATATCACATAATCAGGATATCGTACAGTTAGTATATCACATAATCAGGATACCATACAGTCAGTATATCACATAATCAGGATATCATACAGTCAGTATATCACATAATCAGGATATCGTACAGTCAGTATATCACATAATCAGGGTATTGTATAGTCAGCATATCACATAATCAGTATACCGTACATTTAGTATATCACATAATCAGGATATCGTACAGTCAGTATATCCCATAATCAGTATATCGTACAATCAGTATATAGTAGAACATAATCAGGATAAGGTACAGTCAGTATATCACATAATCAGGATACCGTACAGTTAATATATCACATAATCAGGATACCGTACAGTCAGTATATCACATAATCAGTATACCGTAAGTCAGTATTTCACATAATGAGGATACCGTACAGTTACTATATCACATAATCAGGATACCGTACAGTCAGTATATCACATAATCAGGATACTGTACAGTCAGTATATCATATAATCAGGATACCGTACAGTCAGTATATCACATAATCAGGGTATCGTATAGTCAGCATATGACATAATCAGTATACCGTACAGTCAGTATATCACATAATCAGGATATCGTACAGTCAGTATATCACATAATCAGGATATCGTACAATCAGTATATAGTAGAACATAATCAGGATACCGTACAGTCAGTAAATCACATAATCAGGATATTGTACAGTCAGTATATTACATAATCAGGATATCGTACAGTCAGTATATCACATAATCAGGGTGTCGTATAGTCAGTATATCACATAATCAGGATACTGTACATTTAGTATATCACATAATCAGGATATCGTACAGTTAGTATATCACATAATCAGGATATCGTACAGTTAGTATATCACATAATCAGGATACCATACAGTCAGTATATCACATAATCAGGATACCATACAGTCAGTATATCACATAATCAGGATATCATACAGTCAGTATATCACATAATCAGGATATCGTACAGTCAGTATATCACATAATCAGGGTATTGTATAGTCAGCATATCACATAATCAGTATACCGTACATTTAGTATATCACATAATCAGGATATCGTACAGTCAGTATATCCCATAATCAGTATATCGTACAATCAGTATATAGTAGAACATAATCAGGATAAGGTACAGTCAGTATATCACATAATCAGGATACCGTACAGTTAATATATCACATAATCAGGATACCGTACAGTCAGTATATCACATAATCAGAATACTGTACAGTCAGTATATCACATAATCAGTATACCGTACAGTCAGTATATCACATAATCAGGATACCGTACAGTCAGTATATCACATTATCAGGATATTGTACAGTCAGTATATCACATAATCAGTATACCGTACAGTCAGTATATCACATAATCAGGATACCGTACAGTCAGTATATTACATAATCAGGATATTGTACAGTCAGTATATCACATAAACAGGGTGTCGTATAGTCAGCATATCACATAATCAGTATACCGTACAGTCAGTATATCACATAATCAGGATACCGTACATTTAGTATATCACATAATCAGGATATTGTACAGTCAGTATATCACACAATCAGGATATCGTACAGTCAGTATATCACATAATCAGGATATCGTACAGTCAGTATATCACATAATCAGGATACCGTACAGTCAGTATATGACATAATCAGGATATCGTACAGTCAGTATATCACATAATCAGTATACCGTACAGTCAGTGTATCACATAATCAGGATACCGTACATTTAGTATATCACATAATCAGGATATCGTACAGTCAGTATATCACACAATCAGGATATCGTACAGTCAGTATATCACATAATCAGGATATCGTACAGTCAGTATATCACATAATCAGGATACCGTACAATCAGTATATAGTAGAACATAATCAGGATATCGTACAGTCAGTATATCACATAATCAGGATATCGTACAATCAGTATATCACATAATCATGATACCGTACACTCAGTATATCACAAAATCAGGATACCGTACAGTCAGTATATGACATAATCAGGATACCGTAGAGTCAGTATATCACATAATCAGGATACCGTACAGTTAGTATATCACATAATCAGGATATTGTACAGTCAGAATATCACATAATCAAGATACCGTACAGTCCGAATATCACATAATTAGGATACCATACAATCAGTATATAGAAGAACATAATCAGGATATTGTACAGTTAGAATATCACATAATCAGGATACTGTAAGCCAGTATATCACATAATCAAGATACCGTACAGTCAGTATATCACATAATCAGGATATCGTACAGTCAGTATATCACATAATCAGGATATTGTACAGTCAGTATATTATATAATCAGGATACCGTACAGTCAGTATATCACATAAGCAGGATACCGTAAAGTCAGTATACAGTAGAACATAATCAGGATACCGTACAGTCGGTATATCATATAATCAGGATATCGTACAGTCAGAATATCACATAATTAGGATACCGTACAATCAGTATATAGTAGAACATAATCAGGATATTGTACAGTCAGTATATCACATAATCAGGATACCGTACATTTAGTATATCACATAATCAGGATATCGTACAGTCAGTATATCACATAATCAGGATACTGTACATTTAGTCTATCACATAATCAGGATATCGTACAGTCAGTATAGCACATTATTAGGGTACCGTACAATCAGTATATAGTAGAACATAATCAGGATATCGTACAGTCAGTATATCACATAATCAAGATATTGTACAGTCAGTATATCACATAATCAGGATACCGTAAGTCAGTGTATCACATAATCAGGATACCGTACAGTCAGTATATCACAAAATATGGATATCGTACAGTCAGTATATCACATAATCAAGATACCGTACAGTCAGTATATCACATAATCAGGATTCCGTACAGTCAGTATATCACATAATCAGGATACCGTAAGTCAGTGTATCACATAATCAGGATACCGTACAGTCAGTATATCACAAAATATGGATATCGTACAGTCAGTATATCACATAATCAAGATACCGTACAGTCAGTATATCACATAATCAGGATTCCGTACAGTCAGTATATCACATAATCAGGATACCGTACAGTCAGTATATGACTTAATCAGGATACCGTACAGTCAGTATATGACATAATCAAGATACCGTACAGTCAGTATATCACATAATCAGGATACCGTACAGTCAGTATGTCACATAATAAGGATACTGTGTAGTCAGTATATCACATAATCAGGATACCGTAAGTCAGTATATCACATAATCAAGATACCGTACAGTTAGTACATCACATAATCAGGATATTGTACAGTCAGTATATCACATAATCAAGATACCATACAGTCCGAATATCACATAATTAGGATACCATACAATCAGTATATAGAAAAACATAATCAGGATATCGTACAGTCAGTATATCACATAATCAGGATATCGTACAATCAGTTTATCACATAATCAGGATACCGTAAGTCAGTATATCACATAATCAGGATAACGTACAGTCAGTATATCACATAATCAGGATATCATACAGTCAGTATATCACATAATCAGGATATCGTACAGTCAGTGTATCACATAATCAGGGTATCGTATAGTCAGTATAACACAAAATCAGGATATTGTACAGTTAGAATATCACATAATCAGGATACCGTAAGTCAGTATATAACATAATCAGGATACCGTACCATCAGTATATCACATAATCAGGATACCGTACAGTCAGTATATCACATAATCAGGATATTGTACAGTCAGTATATCACATAATCAAGATACCTTACAGTTAGTATATCACATAAGCAGGATACCGTAAAGTCAGTATATCACATAATCAGGATACCGTAAAGTCAGTATACAGTAGAACATAATCAGGATACCGTAAGTCAGTATATCACATAATCAGGATACTGTATATACAGTATATCATACAATCAACAGCTCATAAAATCAATATATGATATAATCAGGATCCTGTACAAGCTATATAATCAATATCTCATGCAATCAGCACATGATGCAATGTAGTAAATGACGCAATCAGTATGTCATATAATCAGTGCATTATATTGTATGTTCGTGGTTGTGCATTACTTATATTACATAATCAGCATATGATACAATCAGCGCACCGTGGGTCACAATCTCTAGCAGAGGAAATGCTCCTATTTCTCTAGATTTGCTGCCCTGGTTACTTCTCTGTTAGCTAAACAAGCACTTTAATAGATATAAATGTAATTTATGGCAAACGTTGTTAAAGGTAAAATAGCGAGCAGACTGTCAATCAGTAAAAGGAGGTGACATGGATGGAAACATGGAGCGTAGTTATTGAGCGGCTTCATTCACTAGAATGGATAACGTGGTGGAGTCCTGATAAGTAATGAGTGATCTATATTAGGTTTACTCTTAATTTCCCATGCTGTGATGACCCCGCAACTTGCCCTCCATTTAATCTTCTTTGTACAGTAGTACTTTAAAGATTAGTTACCATCTTGCTTGGCTGTACAATTTCGCAGAGACATTTTTAAAGGGCCCTTAAAAACAGTTTATTATTCCCAAATGAATAACATTAACATTCCTTCACCCAATGTAATCCAATCATATCAGTGAGAATGACGGATCAAGGCTGCAACATAATCACAGGCCACCAATGACCTTATTTCTAGCTGAACTTTGCAGACAATAGTGTACAATAATTCCTATACATAAAACACTAGTTGTAACTGATAATTACTGTGTAAACCGTCATATGATTTGTATATTGATAAACCACAATCAAGTCTACTTAAAGTATAAAGCGTTCATATAGTCTACTACTGTGATATATCCAAATGCAAGGGTCAATATATGTTTAACCCCTTAAAGGGGTTGGCCCCTTCTCACACATTGGTGGCATATCACTAGTATTTGCAAGCAATGTCTGGTAGGTGTGGGTCCCACCTCTGGGACCCGCACCTACTGTATCTCTACAACACAGCACTAAATTGAAGGAGTATGGATGCCACCCATGGAAGTGCCGAAAATAGCCCAGCGCGCTGGTCTATTTTCAGAAGTTCCAAAGAAATGAATTGGAAGCGCACTGTGCAAGCTCGGCCACTGCATCATTCATTTTTTATGGGGCTGAAGGAAATAGCAGTGCCAGTGGTTAGCTATTTTTGGCAGTCCCATGGTAATAAATGGAAGTCAGCTGCACAGGCGTGATCTGCTCTCCTTAACTTTGTGAGCTCCATTCTAGAGATAGGTCCAGAAGTGGGACCATCACCTATCACAACAATGGTGGCATATCATAGTGATATGCCACTAATGTGTGAGATTGGCCAACCCCCTTAATGACCAGCCAAATTTGGGCACTGATGACCAACCATTTTTTTAGGATTTTCATTGTAACATTTTAAAGAGCTATAACTTTTTTATTTTTCCATTGACAGAGCTATATGTGGGCTTGTTTTTTACATGATGAGTTTTTGTTCTCTACTGTATCATACTGGGGTTCATATAACATCTTGATCGCTTTTTATTCTATTTTTTGGGATTTTAAATTAACAAAAAAAGAGCAATTCTCATGTTTTTTTTTATTTTTTTAATCACTATATGGGATACATAGCATGATATTTATTCTCTGGGTAGAGCTTTATAATAATAATAACTCCACATGCTCTCAGATACTGGCAGGTGATTGCCTCATGCTGCTTTTATATGTACTCTCCTATTATGTTCAGATGGCCGGACCATGTCACCACTATCTCCTCATAGATTGTAAGCTCCTGCGAGGAGGGCCCTCATTCCTCATGTTTTAATAGTTGACTTGTTTGTTGCTATGTAATGTATGCTTTTGTTTGTATATGAACCCTCTGATTGTAAAGCCCTGAGGCATCTGTTGGCACTATATAAATAAAGATTATTATCATTATATTTTATAGAATTTATATATTTTATGAATATCTACAATGATGATATATTTAGTATCAGTACTCAATAACGGATTCACCAGAAGCAGCATGGAAATAGGGTTAACAAGTCGAGCTGAAGGGCAACACTGTCCAGTTCTGGCACCGCACAATAACTTGTTACAGGCCAAAAGAAATACGAATTTCGAAACACTATGACCTAATTTGTCCCAACAGTTCAGGAAGCTGAGGAAATATAATACAGAATGGAAATCAGCATATCTAACAGCTTTGTGTGCTATGGGACACAGAATACCCGCTGCATTAGGATAAAGCAATAGATTATTTCACAATGATATCTAAAAGTCTAGCAGACGTTGGCTGTGCAGCTGCTCTACGGACACATACGGCCCATCCTAGCATGACGCTTCTCAGGAAATGTAGCATGCTGCGACTGTTTAGAGATCACAATGGAAGATGATTCCCACATGTTTTATATGCACTGTGTTTATATTGGTTTCAACCCTAAAGTCCGGTTTTCTGCCTTTGGGAAAGATGGCCAGGGTTCCACGTATAAAAAAATGATGTTGCTGAAAAAGGGGTTAAGTTGCCTATTACAAACAATTAGATCACTCATTTTTCAATCCAGCAATACAAAAAAAAATCAAATTGGTTGCAGTTAGTAATGAGCAAAGTATTGCAAAATTCGATTTGGCTGCTTTGCCGAATTTTACAAAAAAGTTTGCTATGTGACAAATTACTTCGTCACAAGCCGCATTTCTTTGTAAGTAGTGGGAGCAATGACAGGGAGTGGGGATAGTGCTGCACCCCATCATTGTATCCTTCATAGCTGATCACGGCACCTGACATCAATAATACAGTGCAAATTGTTTTTAAAAATAGAAAATATAAAAATCATACTTACTTATCTTTGGTTGTGAAGAGCCGGCTGCTGCCATCTTGTTTGAAGATTTAGTGTGAAATTGAGCATAGTGCATGATGACGCAGCACAGGATTTCGATCTTCAATTAAGATGGCGGCAGCCGGCTCTTCGCACTCAAATGGAGGAGGTAAGTGTGAATTTCTTTATTTTTAACCGCCATTCAGGGAAAATTGATTCGCTACCACAAAGCACGAGTAAATTTGGCTTTGCGGCAAATACAATTTTCCCTGAAATTGGGATTGAAGTCCACTTCATGGACTTCGATTTGCTCAACACTAGTTGTAATGTAATTAATTGCCACAGACAAGCACTTTCTATACATAATTTGGTAAGAAATATGCTGGCTCAAATATCAGCAAAAAAAACAAAAAACGAGAGTACAAGCATTACGTCAAGTTAAGCTACATAATCTAAAAATGCACCAAATTTATCAGAACCACTGAGATAAAAATCATTAAATCTGCCCTGATGTCTCCATTGTATCAGCATGTTGTTAAATCTATATAACATTCAGTAAAAAATATACATACATACATAAAGAAATGTTACTAGAGATGTGAAATAAAGCAATGGGGGTAGAGAGATATATAAAACAACTTTATAATGTAATATTATATCTTACAGGTGAGTCAAGGAGAGGTGACGAAATACTTTTCTGCTTAACGTAGGCAGCTTATTTCTGGAGAGGTCTCTGAAATAAAAGATAGTTGACTTTAGTCTGCGCTTTTTTAGTTAAAACAATTGTGCTATAGAAACACAGAGCAGAATCTGATAAGACCATTCATACAGAATATAGAGAAATACTTATTACAGGCATATACAGCATTTATAGCACAGATAATATTGACAGTAAACATGAACGTTAAGTATGACCTATCGTTCATCTCAGCTCATTACATGGCAATGAGGTGCTTGCTACATGTGTACATACAGTACCTGCCTCACATCTTTACCTGCTTTACTGGTAAGTAAGAGATCAATGACTTACATGTAAGTAAGTTTGAGGTTCTTGCGGAATGCCTGGCGTGACACAAACTTCAGTCCCGAGTCCACCACAGTCCTGAAATAAAGCATTCAATTCAGAGGTCCACAAATAACACTGTGTGCTGCCAAGATTAGATAGCCTGAGACTAGATAAGGATATTAGCTCAACTGGGCACACAGACAAAACACATTTTTCTTTCGTTACCCACAAATTTGCTTAAATATGCATGTGTGAACTCTGCAAAATGAAAAGCATAAATGCAAAGTTCTAGTTAGACAAGATACTGAATGTGGCATGCCACAGGAAGGTCATTCTGAGTTTTAATCATCTATTATCTATCTATCTATCTATCTATCTATCTATCTATCTATCTATCTATCATGTCTACTATCCAACATCTACCCTTTATCTATCTATCTATCTATCTATCTATCTATCTATCTATCTATCTATCTATCTATCTGTCTATCTATCTCTATATCTATCTATCTATCTATCTATCTCTATCTATCTATAGATCTATCTATCTATCTACTATCTGTCTATCAAACTATCTATCTATCTATCTCTATATCTATCTATCTCTATCTATCTATAGATCTATCTATCTCTATATCTATCTATCTATCTATCTATCTATCTATCTATCTATCTATCTATCTATCTATCATGTCTATTATCCAACATCTACCCTTTATCTATCTATCTATCTATCTATCTATCTATCTATCTATCTATCTATCTATCTCTATCTATCTATAGATCTATCTATCTATCTATCTATCTATCTATCTATCTATCTATCTATCTACCTATCGCTATAGCAGTTACAGTCTGCGGTACTGTCCAATCATGATTTAGAATGACTATTTTGTAGCTTACGTTTCACTTCACTAATACATTGATCCAATTACCTCGAAAGCCTCATGTATTGCCTTTCTTTGCTCCCCAGCATTATTACTATGTGTGAGTAAACGAGTAACATTACTGGAATTAACTAATGCAGGAGTGCTTATTAGACAAATAATGAAGGTGTGGAGGAAGGTTGTCCACACACCTTCTATAGATTTCTGCTGAACCCCATTTTATTGACAGTTACCCCTCCTAGTCCTCCCATATACATGCATGCCTGACCGAGCATCCATGTGCTCTGAATTTGGAGAGGGGGGTAGGTAGCTGGCAAACTTTTCTGCCCTGAGAACGAAAGGATTGAACATGTAGAATTCCAACATGCCTGATCAGGTCAGGTATGTGGTCAGAAGGCCCCGCATACACACAAGACAGCTGGCCATTCCCAGTGAAATTGGCTGGTTTGGCCAATGTTGCTTTAGTTTGTATGGGGGCTTATAGTCAATATAGAAGGAAGCACAATGCACTATTATCACCACTATGGTGAACATGTAAGATATTGATATTGTGCTGTTCAGAACAATTTCTGAAACAAAATGACCATTTACTGCACCTTTAATCATTTGAAACAAATGGAACTGAATGGGTGAATGGGATCTGTTGATCGATCCGTTCCTTTACGTACATGAAGATCAAAACATTAGCGTGAATTAGTCAAATTCTCTAATTTCACTTAAAGGGGTTGTCTTAAATGGCATTTATCATGTAGAGAAAGTTAATACAAGGCACTTATTAATGTATTGCGGTTGTCCATATTTCCTCCTTTACTGGCTGGATTAATTTTTCCCATCACATTATACATGTCTCATTTCAATAGTTACTGTACGTCCACCCTCCAATCCATGATTGGTGGCTGTGCTTGCACACTATAGGAAAAAGCTCTGGCCTACGTGCGTTCCTGTGGACTCGGTCACCACTGAGGCTAGTACTTTTTGATGGTAAATTGTAGGGTGGTCGTAACCATGGAAATGAGCAGTGATGGAAAAATTAGTCTAGCCAGCAAAGGAGGCAATATGGGCAATCATAATACGTTAGCAAGTGCCTTGGATTAGCTTTCTCTAGACAATCCCTTTAATGGGATCTAAAAACAAGCACTATTAACATAACTCGAGATTCATGTGGATCTGCATAAGAGAGAAGGAAATACAGAGGTGTTTTATGAGCACATTTACAGGCTACATGATGGAGAAGATCATTAATACACTGTCAACCATAATTAATGAAAATGATCCAAAATAAAACAGTCTAATTTCTCCAAAATGTCCAGTGATGACAAATCATGGTCCCAAAGTTCAGCAGGAAGCTGTGAACAAAGGTCCTTTCTATGCCCCACAGGCTCGGCTAGCTACATGTATGGAGGATAAAATCAATACTTACAGGTTTCTGAGCCCAGTATAAATTTTCACATCGTCCTCGTTGATTGAGGCAAATAAACGCTGATATGCAATGTAACTAAGAACAAAGAGGAGACACAAGTCAATGGACTGTTTCTATATAAACATACTCATTACCAATTATTAACAGTATCAAAGTAATAACTAGAGCAGAACCGGCAGCATGATACAGGGAAAGGATATAACCACAATCTGGACTGTAATATGACTTTGAAAATAATGTACAGATGTAAGACAGCTGAATCTGCAATTTCACTGTTTCTTTTCTACACTGATAAAATGGTACCCACCTACAGTCCTGTAGAAAATACTGAAGGTCGCACATTTCATCCAAATGACAAGCCCACATCTGTTACCTCTATATGCTGCTATTAAAGGGACTGATGTATTCTCCTTTATACAATGCATGCAATGACGTACAGTGATTCCTGTCCAGTCGAGTGATTCCAGTCCATTGCACAGTGCTATATGGTTTCTGTTATGAACATGGGCATAACTACCAGGGTATCAGCAAAGCACATGGTATTGGGTCCAACAACTAGAAGAGCCCATTTCTACTGAGGTATACAGCCAGGGGCAGATTAGCCCTAGACCCTATAAGGAAATTTCCTGGTGGGCCGATGCCCATTGGGCCATCCGGGCCCTCTTCACTGAGGCTGGCTGGATATATAATGACCTAATGGCCCTCTGCCCCGCTGTTCACCCAATAGGTTATAGACCAGTATATGAGGCAGCGTACAAATGCTGCAGGGACACAGGCGGGAAGAAGTCTGTGAAAGGAGGATATCTGTGAGTATGTTGTAGTGCTATTGTGCAATGTCGTATTGCTGACCCCTCCTACTTGTATTACCCCACCTACTTATTTTGGCCCTGCCTACTTGCGTCAGTTAGGACCCACCTAGAGGTGCACCACCAATGAGGCCAGGTGAGACAATGGCCTCAGGTAGCACCAGGTAGGGGCAAGAGGGGGGCAGCGGAAGGGCCATGGGCAATGAGTTCTTTCATTGTGGCGAAGGGGTTAGGTTAAGAAATTGGCAAGGGGGGGGTGGTTAGTTTTTTTCACGGCCACTTTAAGTTCCCAGTCTGCCCCTGCTCAGTTAGTGATGACTATGGACATTGAAAGGGGTGTGGAAAAATGAATCTGCCCACATTCTAGATTTTCCTGGGGAGTTCTACTCTGCTGTGTGCATCATCCCTTCTTTGCAGCATTACCTTTTGCGTTATTTCCATGCTATGACATCAAATACATTATCCCTTTACTGGAACACCATACTACTTCCAATCAACAACATTATATATTTTATCCTGTGCAGAGATGTCAAAGTGTAGATAGTGAAAACACCCATTCAGAGATGGACTATTAGGTCATTATGACATTTTGGTCAATTAGATCATCCCGTTTAATTGTCTTCTCCTGCAACTAATCACATGATTCAATTCTACGGATCAAAGTGCTATCAAAATGCCTCAATTGCAGTAATCAAAAGACACAGATGCAAAAATACAGTAGTGTGAACAAGTGCTTAGTCTTTAGGAAAAAAAACAGTCAAGAGGCAGCACAACCTACACACAGAGGAACATGTCATGGACCGTTAAATGAGTTGTCCCATGAAATATATTCTACTTTTTTCAAATTAGCACCAACATCTAAATATTTGTAATTGCAAGTGATTAAAAATGTACTGTAAACAATGGGTTATTCAATAAAATGTGTCAGTTTGGTCTTTTCCTTAATTCTCTGTTCAGCTCAGTAAGGCTGTGTTTATACTTCAATTATTTGATCAGTTATTTCCATCAGTTATTGTGAGCCTAAACTAGGTGCGGGTCAAAATACAGAACATGTGCAGATCTTTCCATTAGACCTTATCTCTCTGTAGGCTTCACTACTGGTTTTGGCTCACAATAACTGATGGAAATAACTGATCAAATAACTGAAGTGTGGACTCACCCTAACATTGACGTACATGCTCAGTTCCACCAGCTGTATCTACTGTTAGAAGCTATGACTGTTACAGGGAGAGAGCTGCTGCAGAAACAACACATCAACAGAGAAAGGACACGCCCACTAGCTGCCTGCTTGAAATAAATCTAGCAGAGCATTTGGAGCAACGTATAGGGAGATTTCTGGATCCATGTAAGGTACAGGACTGGTTCTAGCTTTGTTACAAAGAGTACTATATCATGTCTGATTTTAATTTTTACATTATTCAGCTACTGGAAAAAAGTGTACTGGTGGAGGAAACATGATCAGCTGTTTGTAAGTATCTCTGACACCAGAACTACATGGCTCCGTCCATTGGATGGAGCTGGTTATTGTCATGCTGTTTCCATTCACTGCAATAGGCACAGCACTGCAATTAACAGCTCCATCCACTTTACCAGGAGTAGGCAACCTCCGGCACTCCAGCTGTTATAAAACTACAACTCCCAGCATGCATACTGGCTCGGCTCTTCTAAGAACTCTCATAGAAATAAATGGAGCCTGCTGGGAATTGTAGTTTCACAACGGCTGGAGTGCTGAAGGTTTCTGACCTCTGCACTACACAATGGACAGTGCATATAGATAATTCTTACTCCATTCCCTGGCTGAACACCGTTATGGAAACGCTCACTAGTCTGCAGGAGGCTGGGGAGTGAAGCACTGTCAGCACTCACCTCTCCCTTCTTGATCTTCTCTGGGCCCGCGCTGCACTGTCCTGACTGCGTACAGCGTCAGGATGTAGTGTGCGCACTATGACCTGGCGCTGCAGAAGATCAGCGAGCGAAGAATGCAGGGGAGACCGCTGGAGTGTTAAGTGATCTGAGGTCTGATACTTGAAGTGTCTGAGATGGAGGTCTAATGGAGGTCTGATCTGAGATCTGATATGGGGGGATCTGACATGGAGTCCTGACCTGAGGTCTGATGCGGGGGTCTGACATGGAAGTCTAAAGGGTTTCTGATCTGAGGTCTGATATGGGAAGGGGTCTAACATGAAGGGCTAGGAACAGCCTGCCGGACCTGTCAATACCAGGCGCTACCATGCGCTGCTGAGATACCGTCCAGCCCAATTCTCTATAATGGGGAACGACAGAGATCTGGACACAACCCAGCAAATATGTCGAGGAGCAGCCGGACAAATACCGCTGCACACTGCAGTTTTCATCCAGGCGCTTCTCGGCATATTTGCTAGGTAGGGACTGAATCTGAGAAGGTCTCCATTATAGTGAATGGGGTCGGACGGTATCTCCGCAGCGCACGTTATTCACGAATGTGGCAGGCTGTTCCTGGATCTGCTTACCGCAAATGAGAAACAAACTTAAGTCTTTTGGATAAATGATTGAACCATGAGTTATTGGGCAATGCCTATGATTAGAACTGTTCCTTATTGTTTAACTAAGACTGACCATATAATATAAATCTCTGAGCATCTGAGCGATCTCACCATCAAAAGACAAAATATACAGTATCACCTCATACACATATTACCCAATTTATCCTGGTGGTCTGACTAGGACTCCCACTGATCATGAAAATGGGGTTTCATAAATCAATGTTAGAAATGGAATGGTGGTCACACATGCACACTGGCACTGTATTTAGGGGTGCACTTAGCACCCTGAGACAAAAACTGAAACGCCCCCCCCCATTCCAATTTCCTAACCTGAACCCTTTGCCATAATGAACGCACTCATTGCCCATGGCCCTTCTGCTCCCCCTCTTGCCCCTTCCTGGTGCTGCCTGAGGTGATCGCCTCACTTGACCTCATTGGTGGTGCACCCCTGACTGTATTCAAAGTCCATTGGACTCATGGAGATACTTAAGTACAGTGTTTGGGCTATAGCCAATGAATGGAGCATTATTGCGCATGGGTGACCAGAAACAGGGGACTTGGGACCCCTGCTATTGTCACTTTTGTAAGGTCTCAGCAATCATATATTTTTTACATATGGATCCGTTCATGAACCAGTCCCTGATCTTGGGATCTGCCCAAGTGCCAGTAGGCACTGGGGAAGGAATTTTATTCCATTTTATTGAAAGTTGGATTAATTAGGGATGGCTTTATTTTAACTTACTATGTAAACTTTTAAACCTAAAACATGTTTTGTGAGGATAAGAAGTTTATTAAGAAAACTATCATATAGTGAACGCAGTGGGTAGTCTAAGGTTATATACCAGGCAAAATGCAGTGGAGCTAAATGTCTAAAAGAAGGTGCGGTAGTTTATATCCTCAGTGGAGATACATTATTTTGTTTCTATTCTTATTCATTTATACCTTTTACAACATGTATGTTTCAGTATATAGAGCAATTTTTTCTAAGCAATGTGTTTTATTAAAGTGTTAATGGACCATAAAGGGATAACACTAACTCTCAAATATGCAATTGAAAATAAGTCAGACCATATAACACATAGTAACACTAAGATGTAGAAATTTTCATTCTGATAATAGACCAAAGCCCGGAATTCACAACTTTTTACAAGAAAACACCATTTAAAGCTAGTGATACATTATAACAAACTATAAAAAAAAAAAGCGAGACATTTGCAGAACATTATAATAAGGATTAGCAACATTAATACTAAAGAGAAATAGAAGCTGGTTGAGATAGAAGGGAGTGACCAAACAAGCTGTGTACTAGACTGAGCCTTCTCCCCACATGTATTGCCATCAAAATATAACAAAACCCTATTTATGAAATGTCAGTAAATGGAGCTCTGTTCACACTTGTGCTGGTTTCTGATCAGTTAGGGTTCATTATGATTTGGTAACTGCCCTGAAATGAATGGGAACACAGCCTAAAACTAACTGATATGGCTACAGCCAGCCACTACCCAATAGCTACATGTACATCAGGTTTCCTCATTGTAGTTCCTTCACTATCAAATAATCTGGCCCTGAATGTTGGAGTGGTACAAAAACTAGTAATTTTTTATCCCTTATTGCCAAGTGCTGTGAAAGGACAAAATTATAAAATATTGAATTTTTAATATTTAAACAGATTAATGTACTGTAGTAATATACCTTAGTGACATCTACAGCCCTAACCCTGCAAACTATATCTTCTTACAATATCAATAGGTTGATGAGGACAAGCTGATTATAAGGACATGCTGCATAAAAATAGGCTGCTTTCACACATTTCATGTTTTTCTGCACTTTTGCATTTTTAGTGCCATTTTCACCTGCATTTTTGCAGTGTTTTTTTGCCCTAAGGCTAGGGCTAGACGACATGTGTCACGCGACAGTAAGTCGCGCGACACATAGTGCACAACTACACGCGCGACACGTGTGTCGCATCAATGTCGCTCGACAATTTTTATAATGTCGCAGAAAAACGACAGTCGCAGAAAAACCCATCCTGGATGGACTTTTCTTCGACTGTCGTGTCACAGTCGCAGCATGTCGCATGTCGCAGTGCGACACCATAGACTTCCATTATAAAAATTGTCGCGCGACATTGGTGCGACGCAATGTCGCGCGACAACTGTCGTCGTGTTGCCCTAGCCTAATTGTCATCATAGTAAAATACATCCTCCTAAGTAACACAATCAAGGAATTTATTTCCTGCACACTTAAGTTAATATAATAAAAATGTTTTCGAAATCAGCTTCTATACTGACATCCAGATCATTAATGTTCTACACATGCAGATTTCATGGTGGATATTATCCTGTGCAGACTTTTGGCTAGTTCCACAGCATATTTCCAGAAAGCTCTGTAAGGATGGCTGCGAATTACATGTATTTTTTTCTGTGTGCATTTTGTGTGGAAAACCCGCAATATAGTAGAGTACCAGAAAAGTGTATGGGATTAGATAAATCTGCGGAAAATCCACATCGAATCAGCACAAAAACCCACATAAAACTCCCAAAAACACAACAAAAATGCTATAAATTGTGGAGATTTAACTGTAGCTTTTTTGTGCAGTTTTGGTGCAGATTTCACAAAGATTTTTGGCACACAAATGTGCACCATGTGCAGCCTAATGGTAATATGTAATTTTATTCATTTATTTTATTAAATAATAATAATAATAGTCTTTTTATGTTGTTAAATATAAATGAAATATAAATGCAATCCAATGGTTTAGATATCTAAACAGCAAATAAACATGTAATACAGTGATTGTAAAACAGAAAGCTCATGGCAATCCTAGCTTTTTAACATTAACTTGCTTTTCAGGGGCTAAAAGAACATGTGCCCCAACCCCCCCCCCCCTGAGTACTAGATGCCAGGGAAGTACCAACAACCCGCACTGCCCTTGTCAGGGTATTTAAATACAAAGCTAGAGATGCTAGAGATCTTGCTTTTATTGTTCATGTTGAAGAACATGCAATATGCAATCGAAGCATTTCCTTTTAAGACACAGGAGATGTGAGTTTTTTTAAGCAATCAAATTTTCTAAGTCATCTGTAGGCTATGCATACATATTATATATCCTCAGTAAGTGGGATTTTTAACTTAATAGGGAAGATTATTCAATCCAATTGGATCCAAGATCCAATTTTTCCCCAATTCAATCCAATCTTTTCCCCCAAATTTACTCTTATATGAGGGAAAATGCAGTGTTGCTGGTTTGTGTGTATCTTTTGGTTGTTCATAGAATTTTAATATTAAATGAAAATTGAAATCCTTACATAAATTCTGTCAGTTACTTCTAGACACACATGTATATACTATAAGCAGCTGATTTACATTGATATGTTATATATATTCAAACTGAAAAAGTACTTTAGTTAAAAGCACAGTGTCACAAAATATTGCAAAATGTTTAAGTTTCCTTTTTGCATTTTTAGACTTTTTGAAGTCTATTCCTTTCTAGGTAGGATCACATAGTGAATGAAGCCTCATTGTAGATTGAAGACATTTGTTTTGGAGGTCAAGAAGCCTTTAGATTCTCAGGATATTCTCAGGATAATGTAAGAGCTACAAAAATACTAGACTTCTACTGGCTTATAGACCTAGTGAGGAAAGTCTATAAGACACATCCATGAGAAACATGAAAGATATGTGTGATAAATGCTTTCATATATATATATATATATATAAAAAAAAGAAATTGTTGGTATTATGGATAAATATAGATGATTTTTTTTCTGGTTATAGTGCATTTAAGTTCAAAGCCGATAATGTTGCCTCAGTTCAATGATCAGGTAAAGAATTAGGCTAGGAATGTAAGAAACAAATATCTCTAAGCATTTAAAACAAAAAATTTGTATTATGCTGAAAATCCTTTTGCAATTATTGAGGACTTTCCATAAAAAGGAAGGATTCAACCACTATTGTGACTGGGTCACTGTACAAAGCTGGTGTACAGAAGTAAGAAATTCTGTGACAGGAGCACCCATACTAAGAGATATGGATACATAGGCACTGGTTAAAAACAAACTTTCCATAGTAAAAGAATTTAATTTGTAAAGTTCACTTACTATTGAATAGGTTTGATGTGTGGTTTCAGTGTGATTTTGGAGGGCTCAGCATATGTACCCTACCAATTACTAAATCCAACATGTACCTTTTCAAGTTGCATTTTTCCCCACTGAAGTCAAAGAAGGGAAATTTCTACAAAAATATTACTCCTAGACCATGCAACCATACAGTAACACTGCAAGCTTCAAAAATGCCCCAAATAATCCTCTGTGTGAGTGACACCTGCTAGTCGGTGAGGTGTGGATTGTATCAAATAACTAGTATCAGAGAAATACTAAGAGGTTAAAATAATTATTCATAGTTTCAAATACAAATATACAGAAGGAGGGACTACACAGTCAAAAAGTGGGCCTCTGTGAAACACCCAGTACACTGACTATGATAACTACATGCACAGTGTGGATTTTAGGATTTCCAGTAAAATATCATTAAGAACACTGAATAAAAAAAGCATAAGTGCAATTATTTTAACCACTTAGCCAATTAGCTTCACCGATCTGAACCATAATTGTAGTTGTAAAATCAAACACATTAATAAATGGCTTGTACTGTAATAGATGACCACATCTGGTATAAAACCACAGACTAGCAGTCTAATATAATGTAATCCAAGCAAGTAACTGGTAGATAATGACCAGTCTTCCTAACCAGCTTATAATGATGGTTTATATGTAGGAGATTTCTTAAAGCAGCAATTGCATGTAGAACTTTAGATACAGTATGCTGATGTATCCTGAATGGACTGAACATACAGAAAACTTGCTTAACTTCTGCAACTTCTGGTCCCATGCATAAATGACATGCCAGACAATAGGTGTCTGGGTGTACTAGCTGAACACACCTTGTTAGGAGTTCTCAGGACAAGTGTACCCCACCTTCTATTCAGATCAGGACTGGGTGTATTAATCTTTACTCCATCAGCTTGAGCAGTAGGAATAATGTCCATGATAACAAAAATGATGCATTATTTATTTTACTAATATCAAGAGGTAACTTGAAGCCCCTGGATCCTTCAGGTGGAACAGGGTACTTACCCCCATTATATGATACATTAGAGGCTTTTAGGCCCCCTCTGTCTCCAACTGCAACCTCTACACACCCTTTAGCTACACCCTTGGTGGTACTGCAATGATAGCACTTATGTCAAACAAAATGCAGAGAAGGTGATATACTATTCTGTGAGATAAAATGGTACATCACAAAATCATGAGGCTTGAATTAATCAGCATATTAAGCACCCTCACCAACACAAATATCATTAATATCATAACACCTTAACACCCATGTCCAATCAGATCTGTAGATCAAATTGTGCAGATTGCAGCATCTTCTTCACATAACATGAATTCAGACAAGGCCACCCTAGATGCCAACCAGATTATTTTGAATATTTCAATACCCATATGTAAATGCAGTGTTCAATGTTTCTCCAGTTTGTCAGTTTTAATACCTCCTATGCTGAAGTATCACCTACTAAGTGCCAAGGAACCTGTGAAGGATCAAGACAAGAAGGAGATTCCTAATATGGGCTTAGAAGGTAGAGGAGTAAAGGGAACCATCCACTACCACTCACATACAGCAGCCATAGAGAATGCACAGGGGCTGTGACTCCCCTGCATTAGGTAGCAGGTAACTTGCACAGTAGGTGCAGTTCTTCAGAAACAAGATATATACTGCTAACCAGACCAGCCTTTCTTCAGTGGATTTGACTATTTCTTTCTGTCTGGAGCCTATTGATTTCCTGCTGCACTGAAGCACTGATGTTCTGGATAAAAAGACTATTAACATTATTACAGATCAGGAGGATATGCTGTGAAGTAGAGGTAATTGATCTATCAGTGGAATATATGCTTGTAGTAATGAGATAAGGCTATATAAGTTAAGCTAGAAGCTTTCCAATTGACTCCTTAGTAAATGTGTAGATAGGATTACAGGCATAGTGTGAAAAGAATGAGCATACACTGACTGGCTCCTGGAAGGACATATCTGCTGGGTTTCTCATGTCTAAGTCCATCTCCAACAATGCATAATGTTGGTCCTAACCATAATCATTTCCTTCTGGACAAACAAGCTTTCCTATAGACATGTAGTATATTCTATGAAAAAATCTAAAATCACTTCTCCACTGATATGGTGGCATTGGTGGTATAATTATAATGTTTAGCCAGGTGCTAATGTGCATCCATTAAAGAGAGTGGATGCTAACAATGTAGGTGGTCTTTAGAGTAGCAGCATCAAGTGAACCAGCCACTAGATCTGAGAATGGCGTCTTCTAGGCAGTAGCAGAAGCACTGGGTGCAACAAGAACCTAAGGTTTCAGACAAGGATGGCCTGAGCCTTGGAACTAAAGGTCTAAGACTGAAAGCACTGTGGTCTATGCAGGAGCAGTATCAGATGCTCCAGGCACTGAGTCTTGTCATCAGATCTCTGTCTAGGGAATTGAGCTATGGAGCAATTGAGATTTATTATCTAAATGGTCTTAAAGTCATATCAGCGAGGAGTCAAGTCAAATAAAATCACAGTTAGGCTTTTAAAGCTTCCCACCAGCACCCATCCCCCCACTACGGGTGATCTGTAGAAGGATATCATAATATCATAAAACAGGATATATATATATATATATATATATATATATATATATATATATATATATATATCTCTGGGTGTACTTACATGTCAGTGATGTTGGCAGCATGCGAGAGGTCCTTCAGCACTGGGAAAGCTCCGATCCTCTGGGGTTTTTCACATGAGATCTTTGTGGAATTACAAGTGCAGAAATCAGGACAGGCCAGTGCCCTACAAAATAAGCCAAGGAAGATCCAGCAGGTTGTGAAGCACCACAATGGCGTTATAGTGGGTCCATGCCCTCCTTTCCAAAGGCCCATAATCGCTGCCAGCTCCCACGACCCTACAGAAGAGCAGGCAAATCCCCCTTAACCCCAGTGCTGGGTGCAGAGCCTCCTCCTGGTCTTCTTTACAGGATAGTGGGGGTCATAATCCTCAGCAGAAGCCTTGGTGTTAGGTGATGTGAAGCATCATTAGAGCCCGCTGGGCAGGTGTATACGGTGAGTAGATCCCGGGGTAAGTGTATACGGTGGGTAGAGCCCGGGGTAGTTGTATACGGTGGGTAGAGCCCGGGGTAGGTGTATACGGTGGGTAGAGCCCGGGGTAGGTGTATACCGTTGGTGATGCAGGAGGGTCTCCCGGACCGCTGCTTCTTCTACCAGATGGCACTGTACAGACTGATGCTGCTTACGCTCTTCACAGGCTCTCTACAGCTTCCTCTGTAAGGAAAAGACACAGATAAAGACGGACACTTCTGATCTGCTCCCAGCAGCTGACAATCTACCAGCAGTCATAACTAAACCATATACATCTGGGTGAATAAGCAATCTACATCCATCAGCAATCCTAGACACCATAAACATACATCTACACAGTACCAGATCTCACCCTCATCCTCTAGTGGAAGCAACCAGCTAGCAATCGAATCTACACAGGACCATATCTCATACTCATCCACTAGTAGAAGCAACCATCTAGCCATCTAATCTATGCAAACACAAATCTCACCCTCATCTAGTAGTAGAAGCAACCATCTAGCAATCTAATCTATACAAGCACAAATATCACCCACATTCACTAGTAAAAGCAACCATCTAGCAATCTAATCTACACAGTACCAGATCTCACCCTCATCCACTAGTAGAAGCAACCAGCTAGCAACCTAATACATGCCCGATCATCTAATACATACTCAAGCAGCATCTATCTCTATAGCTCCTACACATATTAATCAGGGTAAGCAAGCATCTACCGACCCCCTATACATATGCATCAGAATGAAGATAGCAATCATCTCATCAGATTAAAGCCTGACTCATCTTTATACATAAAGCATCATTCACACTTCTGTCCAGTCTCTGCTGTGGTGATGGAATCACCATATTTCCCAGATACTCCACAGCATCACTTATATCAGCAGCACCTGCATCTCCTCCAAGCAGCAGCACTGCATTCCTGTTCACACAGAGCAGATGATCAGCACCAGCAGTGGTGAGGAGAGCAGTGCCTGGGGAAAGCTCCTACCTGTCAGGCTGCAGTGATTTCAGCTGATGGATGCAGAGATGCACTGACTGTGCTAGGGATCCAGCCTCAGCTTTTTACACACTGTCTCTCCAGTGCTAATAATAAGGAGAGCTTCTCCCTCCCATCCCCATGCCAATAGCTGGGGAAGAACAAGTGACGTGAGCAGTGACTCAGGCTAATTCTCCTAGAGCCCAAAGGAGCAAGACAAAGCAACAAGAGGGGAGACCAGTGGGGGGGTTGTCTTCATGAAGACACAATGATGCCTCGCACACCTACATGTAGACACAGCAGTGCAGTGGGCACTTACCACCCAGAAGCCTGGTAGATGGGGTCCATGCTCCTGTGCTGCAAAGAATCCAACTACACCTACACAAGACATTGCAGGGGACGTGATTGGAATGCATAAAGCTGTTTACCATGACAATGACCTGCTGCTAAGAAGCTGCCATGCCCTGATCCCACATAGACCCCTCGGTGGGATCCAAATACTCAATCCTGACTATTTTGTAATGTCATTGAGGATTTAAAGGAATGTCTATGACCTGTCAGATGTGAAAGCATCAAGGCTCACTTAGGTAGCATGCACCATGGATGGATCCCATGCACAGCCTATGACACATTGCTGGTTTATAGCATTAGAACGTGTTCTTGGGATTAAGCCTTTTCATTTGTGGTTTTAGATTTCTTTTTCCGCAGTAATTTAAAAGGGACAGAGAAATCTACCGCATTGACAGGAAAGATGCTTAGGCTTGTCAGGAGGACTCTGCTGACCTCTTGTGGAGGAAATAGGTACTACACCACAGGATGTAGGAAACGAGCGTGGGTTGTTTATTTGACAGATTTGACAGTATTTTTTATATTTTATTACAAAATTTAAAGTGTGTTTCCCGTACAGTAAACAAGCAGTGAATGAAGGGCCTGGAGATGTCCATTTATGCCAAGTGGTGAAACATTCAGTACTTTTTAGGCTGTTTCTGGGAAGGCTGGATGACTAATGGGGCCACACAGTCACGCAGCTTTCCTAGACTCTTTATCAGCAAATCTACCTGTTTATCTGCAGTACTAGAGTGGTTGCCATATTACTGCATAGCTAGTCAAATTTGCCATTGAAAAGTCTAAGAAGGACAACCCTAATATTACTATTCCAGTTTCAGCAAATAAGTGGTATTTTTTGCACAATGTAGTTATACAATTTTCCAGTATACTTTCTGCATCAATTGCTCATAGTTTTCAAAATCTCTGCTTGCTGTCATTCAAGACAAACTGCAAAACATGGATACCAGCTGAGTGAGTCTTGCACTTTTCTTTCCCGATGACATCCATTTGCTGTCTGCAATCCCCTTAGAAATAAAGGGGTCCACGTGTAATCTGTGAAAAATGCAGCTTGGATGTGGACTGAAAATATGGTCGTGTGCATGAGGCCTACTGGATTTGCTCAGGGATTTTTAAAGGGAGTCTGTCACCTCATTTTCACCTATATAACAGCACGGCCCCAAAGAAGATTGCACACATATGCCAGACATACCTGTGTGCACTTTGTGTCTGTATTAAATGTCCAGGAAAAGCACTTTTATTCTGCTGGAAAACAGCTCCCAAGTGCCCAGCTGAAAATGAAAGTAAAAACAGCTTTCTCTCCTAACTCAATTTCTAACAGCTATATCTTCTTATATACTGGATATAATGCTATGATTCTGGTATCGTTTGAAAGGTTGGAATGCCAGCTCAATATATGAACTAAAGCAGCCCTCCCCTCTTCAGCCTGGTTTGCTTTGGGCAGTTGCAGCAGCAGAGCTGGGCACTTGGGAGCTGTTTTCCAGCAGAATAAAAGTGCTTTTCCTGGACATGGAATAAAGGCTCAAAGAGCATACAGGTATGTCTGGGATGTATCTGCAATCTTCTGTGCGGCAGTGCTCTTAGTTATATTGGTAAAAAAAACGGTGACAGACTCCCTTTAAGTGCTGGCCAATCCTAAGGCTTATCTCCCTGTCCATGAGTTAGGGCTCATGCACATAACCGGTGCCAGCTCGTGCCCGTATTACGGCCCGCATCACGGACTGGTAAATCGGTGCTTTCATGGTGTTTCTGGTCATGCCTCCGCACCGCAAAAAAGTAGCGCATGCGCATTTAAATGAATGGGTCCGCGATCTGAATCCGGCAGCCCCACTGTCAGTGCCCGTGCATTGTGGACCGCAAATTACGGTCCACAGCACGGGCACTGACTGCACACGTTTGTATCCATAAGCCCTTAGTCTGTATAGTTCCATTAACAGAAGTCAGCACAGGAGCTACACAGCACCAGGAACATTGTAGCAGCAGGAGTGTGATACTACAGCGCTGCGCTCCTATTGACTTGAATAGGAGCAGAACTGTAGTAGCGACCTTCCGCTGCAAAATTGTTGTCTTTTTGTTTTTACCCTTCTTAGAGCTGTAATTTTTTATTTTTCTGTTCACATAACTGTATGGGGGCTTGTTTTTGCAGCACAAGTTGTATTTTCCAATGGCACAATTTAGCACCTTGACGACATCCACCATACATGTACAGCAGATCTTTGAAAATGACGCCTGTTCCAGGGCGTGCGCCATAACCACCAGGTCCCTGCTGTTTCACTTAGCAGACACCCTGAAATCGGCGATAACGTAAGTAACAGAAATTAAACTCCTTAGATACCAAAGTGAAATGTGATCACGGCATCTGAGCGCTGAAAACCCAGAAGAACTGTGCTTTCAGGGCTGGAATGGCTCCGCATTAGTGGTGATCGGTGGAGCCGTTCATTCCCTGCCGCAGCCTCAGTGCAAGTATGTTCCAATGTAGAGGACTCCATAGAAACATAGCGAATTTATTATAGAATTCAATGCTAATGCATTGGAGTCTATAGAAGAAACAATCTGATTATCACTTGTTCAAGTTTCCTAGAGGAACTTTAAAAAGAAAAAAAATATTTTAAATATATATTTAAAATGTATAAAAAAAATGTAATCATCCTCTTTCCCCAAAGTTGCAATAAAAAGAAATATGCAACAAAAAATATATATATAAATATAATTATAGGCATCACTTTGTCCCAAAATGTACATACTACTCCTGTCTGGTGTAACAGGAAAAAAAATCAAAATGCCCAATTTGCTGTTTTTTTGTCGCTTCACCTCCCACAAAAATTGAATTCAAACACACCGCAAAATGGTATCAATGAAAAGTACAGATCTTCCCACGAAAAACAAGCCCTCATGCAGCTCCAAAGACATCAAAATTCTGGGGGTCAGAATACGGCAATGAAAAGAATAATAATAAAATTTTTGCAAAATTATTTTTTTAAGTATTAAAACAGAAGAAAAACTACATAACTGTGATATTGCTGTAATTGTACTGACCCAGAGAATGAAGAGAACAGGTCAGTTGTACCGCAAAAGGGAACACTGTGAAAACAAGACCCATAAAACTGTGGTGGAATTGCGTTTTTTTCCAACGCCACCAGATTTGAAATTTTTTTCCAGCTTCCACTGCATTGTATGCAACCATGAATGGTGCAATTAACAAGTACAACTTGTGATGACAAAAACATTCCCTCATATGGCTATGTGAAAGCAAAAATAAAAAAGTAATGGCTCCGGGAAGGCCGGAACTAAAAAACAGAGATGAAAAAATGGAAAATCACCATGGTCTCAAGGAGTTAATATTGCATATCAAGTAGCAGGAACCTGGAAAAAATTCTGCCATCATTTTATGGGTTTAGTTTTTATGGCATTCCCTATGTGGTAAAACTGACCTGCTAACTTCATTCTCTAGGTCAGTATGATTACAGTGATACCACATTTTTTATATGGAGGTGTGTGAGGCCTCATTTTTTGCGGGGCGATGTGTAGTTTTCATTAATAGCGTGATTTTTTAAATCACTTTTTATTAAATTTTTTGGGGATGACCAAAAACTGGTAAATCGTCCATTTTGATTTTTTTTCCATTACTACATTCACCTTACAGGATAAATATTTTTATATTTTTATAGTTTCAATATTTGAACAGTTTTAGGTTTAGGGTTTTGGGATTTGGCTATGTTAATTATTTTAATTTTGTTATTTAGTTTTATTTGGAAAATGGGGTGATTTAATTTTTATAGCTTTTCATATTTTTAAAAACTTATTTCAATTTTTTTCTTCCCCTAGGGGACTTCAACATGTGATCATCTGATTGCATCTCCCATATACTGCAATGATTTACCGTTGCAGTCTTTTGGACAATCACTACCTTCCTATCAAGCCTTGCCACAGGCAAGGCCTAATAGGAACTTTGATATGATGGACCTTGGAACCTTCAGAAGGCTGTCATAGCAAATAATTGGCTCCTATAATCTCGGCACAGTTTAGCCATTCAGTCCCTTGGAGCGCAGCTCTCCTGGGAAAAGGCTGCTCATATGCAACTGTCCCAATTGACTATGGCCTCTGAGGAGTTAACTGTCCATGTACATAGTAACACAGTTTATAAGGCTCAAAAAAGACATCTGTCCATCCAGTTCGGCCTGTTATCCTGCAAGTTGATCCAGAGGAAGGAAAAAAAAAACCCTGTGAGGTAGAAGCCAATTTTCTTCACTTTAGGGGAAAAAATTCCTTCCCGACTCCAATCAGGCATTCAGAATTAATCCCTGGATCATCAACCCATCTCTAGTAACTATAACCTGTAATACCCTCCAGAAATACATCCAGGCCCCTCTTGAACTCTTTTAGTGAACTCACCATCACCACCTCCTCAGGCAGAGTTCCATACTCTCACTGCTCTTACCGTAAAGAATCCTCTTCTATGTTTGTGTACATTTCCTCTAGACGCAGAGGATATCCCCTCCTCACAGTCACAGTCCTGGGGATAAGTAGATGATGGGAGAGATCTCTGTATGGATGTGGTGTAAAACAGAATGCACCCAGAGGCTACAGTGCCTACTCAGCTCCTGAGCAGGCGCCATCTTTAAAGTTCCAGCTTCCATCATACATATACAGCGCAAATCCGAACAGGGTTAAAAATAACCTTGGATAGCCCCTTTAACTGGCAGGGGTACTGACAAGTGCACAGCTGGTTTCAGTATATGGTCTGTCTTACAGCAGTCTGTCATCACATGAACAGGATGGATTTTATCCCCTGGGTGCAAACAGTAACATTTTATGATTGACAGCATGAAGAAATCTGCAAGAAACTGATACCTTAAATATACTGGAAAATATCATAATTTTACATTTTACAGTGAATAACTTATTTGCCAAAACTGGAATACCCCTTTGAATTAGAGGTGATTTACATAACTTGATAACTTGATGAAGCAGGCCAGAAATGATGATTGAGGTGACCGCATGAAAGATTGTTCCACCTGATGAATGAGCATTTCACTTGTTCATCCACTGATCTGCAGCAGACAATGAGCCAGTGTAAATCCAGCTTAACTCTGGAAGGGGAGTATGACTCAATTACAGCATCACATCTTGCACTAATCAGGGCAATGCGCTTCTCTGGGCATCTGTATTGAAGCCTATCAAGAGAGCAAAAATCTGTGACACAGTAATTTCAATTCCCCACCTACTATTATAATGAGGCTTATCTTGTAGATAACACCTTCCCTCACAGCAGCAGTAAACTCACAATAGACTACCTATCTCTATAGGAGGCCTTATCATTTGTGCTGACTGCTACAGAAGGACAATATTTTTTATTTAATTTTCAATGGCACAGTACTGCCAAAATTAAAAAGAAAGTGAGACATTCTAAAAAAAAAAAGTTTGTTGTTTATGAATATTGAGTTGAAAAAATACCACTTTCTGATTGAAGTGTCTCTTTAAATAGAATATATGTTTGTACCATCAAATTTGCTATTGAAATATTTGTTGTATACCGTATTTTCGCCCCATAAGACGCACTTTTTTCCCCTAAAGTAGGGGGAAAATCTCACTGCGTCTTATGGGGTTAATACATTGGTACCGAAGGACCGAGAAGCGGTGAATGCAGCGCTCCCTGGGCTCTGTACTGACCTCTTCCTGGTCCACTGCTGTCGGCTGTGCTGTGGCTGCGCACAGTGTGAGGGCACTCTGTGACCTCACGCTGTGCGGATGGGTTACAGCACAGGTGAAGGCAGGAAGAGCAGGAGGAGCGCTGAAGGTGAGGAGCAGCAGTGTCCAGAGCAAGAGTAGGTAAGTGGATTTTTTATTTTATGTGATTTAAGGCTGGGGGCTGAATAATTGAGGATGGGGCTGAATAAATGAGGATGGGAGCTGAATACATGAGGCTGGGGGCTGAATAAATGAGACTGGGGGCTGAATAAATGAGGCTGGGGACTGTTTGCTGGTCTGATCTGAAATCTAATGAAAAATATTTTTCCTAATTGTCCTCCTCTAAAACCTAGGTGAGTCTTATAGGCCGGTGCGTCTTATAGTGTAAAAAATCCGGTATATGAAATTATCTCATATAAACTTGAAATGAAAGTTACCCCTGCGACACATAATTGATTGCATAAGATGCAATAATAAAGCCACTGAGCTGCTTTACTACTTCTTGTCTTGTGTTTCCCACATCCCAGTGTTAGATGGGACCTGAAGTGTAAGCCTGGCGCTGGGACCTGCACAGACACTGACATACAGATGAGTCAGATCTTCAGTCCTGCCTTTTTTACTTTGTCACCTTGTGCTAGATCACGTACGTTCTTAAAACGTGTTACACTAAATGTCTCCAGCATACAGGTTTGACAACAAAGATAAAGAGGATTACACAGTCTAGACAGTGGGTACAGCCAGAGTCTTTTGGGTATAAGTGATCATTGTTTTATCTAAATCACTTTACTACAAAGGAAAATGCAGAATCTTCTGAGACAACAGCAAGTTAAATACTGTACAATATATTTGATGATAATGGATGTTTTCTTAAAGAGATTCTCCTGGCTTTTTACAAAATTCATTCTATCTTAAAGCCTGTGAAAAGAAGATGATTTAAAGGCTATGGACACATCTGTGGCAATTTTTTATGATTACATTTTCCTAATTTCTGGCTAATTTTCCTAGTTTTTCTGTATTTAAAATTCAACCGTTATTGTGATACACGGGTTACAAAATCAGTCCGTTTGCAGAGGTGAGGATGTGAGGGCTCATGTGAAGCCTTATCTCTGACCTCCTGACCTTATAAACACCCATTACAGCTAAACTCTTATCAAAATCATAAGAATATGGCTGAAATGAGTGTTTATGAGATCAGAAGGTCAGAAATAAGACTTCACATGAGCCCTCCGCTGACGGAAATCAGTCTGTTTGCACTGATTTTGTAACCCTTGTATCTCAAAAACTTCAGAACATTTTTAATAAAGACCAGCTGCAATCACACAAGTTTTGGGCTTTTCTGCCCAGGTCCTGACCGGATGTGTGCACGTCTTTTCCTGTCCAGCTGCATTCACTATTATGCAGCTAAACTGGAAAAATAATAAAAATATGGCTGCACAACATTTAACATGCAAACAATAGAACTTAAGAAATGGGGATCATTATAAATTAAAGTGGTATTATACCTACTAGAAATGAATGAATGAATTGAAAAAAATAGAAGCTCTTTGCACACATTTTTGATCAAACGTGTGTCGGGCCCATCTACCAGGCGTCAAGGTGGCTTCCGCAGATGGTTCCTAACACTAACAGACTGCCTCTCTTGGAGTTACCTAAGCCTACAATATTCAGGGCCGTGTAGGAACCAGCTACATTTATACTCTGCTCAGGTGCCCCAGGCAGATGGGCGTTGCTCAGTCTAAAAGAGGCCGCTACCCTCAATATATACTACAAGAAAATTTAGACTAGCAATTTATGTTCACAGGTTGCATATCCATAAAGCAAGCATACAGAAAAATAAAAAAATAATAAAAAAATGTAAAAAATTATTATATATAAATTTATATAATATACATTTTTTTTAATTTTTTTATTTTTATTATTTTTCTGTATGCTTGCTTTATGGATATGCACCTGTGAACATGAATTGCTAGTCTAAATTTTCTTGTAGCTAAACTGGAGAAGAAATGGGTGGAAGAGCGCACAACTTGTGTCAATGCAGTTGAGACAGTAGAGATCAAATGGGCTTCCTTCCACAGGGCTGAAGGTAGAATGGATTTTAAAGAAAAAGGCAGGAGAACCCATTTAATGTCTTAATGCAAGAAGTTCCAGGAGCAGCAATGTGAATCAATCCCAAAAAGTGAATGATTTCAGTGATATAGAAAAAAAAAACAAAGTAAGAAGCCACCAAAATACTGGGGTCCAGGAGGCTGATGATCAGTAGTACAGCAGGACCCTTGCGTTTTACTACTCCTGTAATATCCGTAATAATACTTATTGCATATTTCCATGTATACAATATACAATATTGTAATTTGATACCCTTTAATTGAAGAAGGGACCTCAGAGTCTCGAAAGCTTGCTGCCACTTTATAACATCATCTTTTTTAGTTAGCCATTAAAGGGTATCAAATTACAATATTTTATATTGTTTCTCCTTTGATGCGCATCAAGATTTCTCACTACTGGCTAACACGGTACCAAACTTTTTTCTTTTGACCATGTACAGTATACAATGTAACATATATATTGCATCCAATGCCTGGTGGCCTTCTAACAGTCATTTATAGGTTCTCATTCAAACATACTGCTGTGGTCTCCATTACTATTCTACACTTAGGTGTAACATAATACCTTACATGATGGTATGCTCTTTCCAACAGTCTCCAAATGCGTTTCGAAGTCGACCCTGACTTGTTTCTCAGTTGCATCTAGGGAGAAAAGCTGCCAAAACACTTCCAGGCACCATTCATATTGATACTGGGGCACTCAGGGGCAGCAGACTAGTACCAAGAACCATTCATATTAATACTGGGCCACAGGGGCAGATTGCAGAAGCATAGAACTACCAGCATTCATTGGTATTTTTTGATATTTATTGGGGCATAGAGGCATCACCAGCATTCATAGTGATAATATCAATGCTCGTGGCAGTATGCTGCAGCCTGCCCCTGTGCCCCAATAAATATCAGTATGAATGCTGGTAAAACTATGCTGCAGCCTGCCCCTTAACCCCAGGGCCTGTCAATGAGGCCGGGAACAAATTGACTCTTAGACACTTTACATTTTTTATATGAAGGACATGTTACAATCATCAAATTCTCTCCTATGCTTTACCTCTCCCTGGCTCAAACCATCTTGCCATTTGTGCCATAAGGTGACTATTAAAAAAAAAAGAAAAAAAAAAGAAAAGAAGATTTTGAGATACTCTGTCACAAGATGTCTATCTAATATGTGTTTATATGAAGCCACCCAGTGGATGTGCTTTAAGCCACAGTCTGTCAATGGTTTGGCTAGCATGTCATTATATTGTGTTGAACTTGTTTTATTAGAGTCCTCAAACAAATTTGAGCTAAGGTAAGGCCTTATTCACATAATCAGTGTTTGGTCAGTGATTTCCATCAATGATTGTTAGCCAAAAAACCAGGTGAGGGCATAAACACAGAACAGGTTCAGATCTTTCCCTTATACCTTATTTCTGTGTAGGCTTCATTCCTGTTTTTGGCTACAATCAATGATGGAAATCACTGACCAAAACACTGACATGTGAATGAGGCATGAACACATCTGTATTATTTGAACGTTTAATACCCCTTAAGTACACAGCCAGTTTTCACCTTCAGGACTGAGCCTAATGTTGTCACTTTATGTGGTAATAACTTTGCAATGCTTATCAAAGCAATTCTGAGAGTGTTTTGTTTACACGTTGTACTTCATATTGTAAATTTGGGTCAATATGTTTTACCGTTATTTATAAAAGAATCCAAAATTAACAGACAATCTAAAAAAATTGCTATTTTCTAAATTTGAAATTCTTTGTTTTTAAGATAGATTGTGATACCTCATGAAATAGTTATTAATTAACATTCATTATATGTCTACTTTATGTTGACATGGTTTTGTAAATGTAATTTCCTTTTTTTTAGGACGTTAGAAGGCTAAGAATTTTAGAATTTTCAAGATTTAGAAAAATTACTTTTTAAAGGACCAGTTCAGTTCTAAAGTGACTTTAAGGAGCTTACACTATAGAAACCAACAATAAGTGACCCTTTTTTAGGAACTACACCCATCAAATTATTCAAAACTAAATTTAGAAACATTGTAAACCCTATAGGTGTTCCTGTGGAACCCTTTAGGTTGGTGTTCCTCAACTCCAGTCCTCAGGGCCTACCTGCTGGTCATGTTTCAGGATTTACTTAGTATTGAGCAGGTGATATAATTACTGTCAATGCATCAGGAATTACCACAGGTATTAATTCTGTGGGTTATTCTCAAATCCTGACCGGCAGGTGGGCCCTGGGGACAGGAGTTTAGGAACTCTGCTTTAGGTGTTCCACAGGAATTAAAGGGTTTCTGTCACCAGTTTTTTCACGAATCAGGCTGACATTAGAGATGTGCTAATGTCACCTGATTCCAAATATATATCTGTTTTATTTACTGGTGCCCCCATTTTTATATAAAATGAACTTTTATTTTATGCTAATAAGGCTTCTAGGTGCAAGGGGCGTTACCTCTGCTCCTAGAGGCTCTGTTGATTGACAGGACCAGGCAGAGAAGAAACACTTCATTCACCATAGCTTTTAAGGACCTTCAATGATGTCATGACCATGTGATCAGTCACATGGTTTAGGAGGAGACAGGCTGTTTGTGTGATCCTAACCATGTGACTGATCACATGGTCATGACATCATTGAAGGTCCTTAAAAGCTATGGTGAATGAAGTGTTTCTTCTCTGCCTGGTCCTGTCAATCAACAGAGCCTCTAGGAGCAGAGGTAACGCCCCTTGCACCTAGAAGCCTTATTAGCATAAAATAAAAGTTCATTTTATATAAAAATGGGGGCACCAGTAAATAAAACAGATATATATTTGGAATCAGGTGACATTAGCACATCTCTAATGTCAGCCTGATTCATACCGAAAAAACTGGTGACAGAAACCCTTTAAAGTAAAATAAAGGTGAAATTTAAAAATTTAACTTTTTTTGCAGAATTTCCATTTTAAGCCATTTTTCCTAAAACAGCAGGGGCTAACAGCAAAACAAAATGTGATATTGATTACCCTGATTCTGCAGTTTACAGAAACATGGTTGTAAACTGCTGTATGGGCACACGACTCAGAAGGGAAAGAAAGTCATACAGTTTTTGGAGAGCAAATTTTGCTGGAATGGTTTTCAAGTGCTACATCGCATTTGAACAGACCCTACAGTTCCCCTGTTGTGGAATCTCCCAAGAAGTGACCCTATTTCGGAAACTACCCCTCAAGGAATTTTTCAAGTTTTAGGTTTAGTGAGCACTTTGGCCCAACAGGTGTTTCATAGAATTTAGAAACACTTGGCTGTGAAAATTAAAAGTTACATTTTGCTAATAAAATGTTACTGTAGCCCCAAGGAGCAACAGGAGAAAAAGCAAGCTAAAATGAGTTACCCATTTTCTCCTTAATATGGCAACATCACATATGTCAGGGATGGCCAACCTGAGGCTCTCCAGATGTTGCAAAACTACAACTCCCAGTATGCCCAGACTTCCTACAGCTATCAAGCTACAGCAGTGCATGGTGGGAGTTGTAGTTTTACAACAGCTGGAGAGGAGCAGGTTGGCCATGCCTGCCATATGTAGTCGTAAACAGCTGTATAGTGAAAGAGTGCTATATGGTTTTTGGAGGGCAGATTAAGTTGAAATGGTTGCATTTGAAGACACCCTGAGGTTCCTCTACAGTGAAACCCCCAAGAAGTGACCCTATTGTTGAAACTACACCGCTTAAGGAATTTTTCAAGGGGGGTAGTGAGCATTTTGACCCTACAGATGCTTTCCAGAAATGAATGTTAATGGATGTGAAAAGTAAATAAGTAAGTAACCCAATATACCAGAGTCCACAGAAAATCTACCTCTAAACGAAATAGACGAGGCGGCAAATCATACTGAGGTCGCTATTATGGGGGACTTCAACCCAGATATAGACTGGGAAAACTGAATCCTGTATATCTCTTAAAGGAAACAGGTTCTTTGCAATAACCAAATTTCCCAGCTGGTTCAGTACCCGACTAGCGGGACGGCCATAGTGGACTTAGTATTAACCAATAGACCTGACAGAACAACAGATGTGCAGGTTGGGGGACACCTGGCAAATAGTGACCATAAGATAATAACCTTCCAACTGTCATTCAAAAGAGCGTTTCTTCAGGGAGGAATAAAAATACCAAACTTCAAAAAAGCTAAATTTAGCCATTTAAGAGAGGACATAGGCCTAACTAACTGGGACAAAGTCCTCAAACATAAAAATACAGCCACAAAATGGGAGATTTTTAAAAGCTTCCTAATATCTAATTGTGAGAGGTACATACCTTATGGAAATAAAAGGTTAAGGAACAAGAAAAAGCCAATGTGGATAAATAGAACTGTAAAGAAAGCAATAAATGACAAAAAGAAAACATTTAAATCACTAAAACAGGAGGGTGGCGAGGAAGCATTGAAAAACTATAAGGAAAAAATAGAATATGTAAAAGACAAATAAAAGCAGCCAAACTAGAGACCGAGAGATTAATCGCCAAAGAGAGTAAAACTAACCCTAAAATGTTCTTTAATTAATACCATTAATAAATGGTAAAAAGTATAAACCTGAAGGCGTCGGCCCCTTACAGAGTAATGAGGGGGGAGTTGCAGAGAGTGATGAGGTGAAAGCAAAGCTACTAAATATTTTTTTCTCCACTGTATTCACTGAGGAAAATAAACTGTCAGATGAAATACAGAATATAAAAGTAAATTCCCCATTAAAAGTGCCCTGTCTGACCCAGGAAGAAGTACAGCGATGTCTTAAAAAGATTAAAATAGACAAATCGCCAGGACCGGATGGCATACACCCCCGTATCCTAAGAGAATCAAGTAATGTCATCGCCAGACCCTTATTTCTGATATTTAAGGACTCTATACTGACAGGGAGTGTTCCACAGGATTGGCACATAGCAAATGTGCCAATATTCAAAAAGGGTCCAAAGACAGAGCCCGGGAACTATAGGCCGGTAAGTTTAACATCTGTCGTGGGTAAACTGAAGATTTTCTAAGAGATGCTATCTTGGAGTACCTCAATGAAAATAAGCAAATAACTCCATATCAGCATGGCTTCATGAGGGATCGGTCATGTCAAACCAATTTAATCAGTTTCTATGAGTAGGTTCTAGACTGGACCGTGGCGAATCAATGGATGTCGTATATCTGGACTTCTCCAAAGCATTTGACACGGTACCACATACAAGGTTAGTATATAAAATGAGAATGCTTGGACTAGGAGAAAATGTCTGTATGTGGGTAGGTAACTGGCTCAGTGATAGAAAACAAAGGGTGGTTATTAACGGTACATACTCAGATTGGGTCACTGTCACTAGTGGGGTACCACTGGGGTCAGTATTGGGCCCTATTGTCTTCAATATATTTATTAATGATCTTGTAGAAGGCTTGCACAGTAAAATATCAATTTTTTGCAGATGACACTAAACTGTGTAAAGTAATTTATACAGAAGAGGACAGTACACTGCTACAGATGGATCTGGATAGACTGGAGGCTTGGGCAGAGAAGTGGCCTATGAGGTTTAACACTGACAAATGTAAGGTTTTGCATATGGGAAGGAATAATGCAAGTCACCAGTACATACTGAATGGTAAAACATTGGGTAACTCTGACATGGAAAAGGACCTAGGAATTTTAGTAAACAGCAAACTAAGCTGTAGAAACCAGTGTCAGACAGCTGCTGCCAAGGCCAATAAGATAATGGGTTACATATAAAAGAGGCATAGATGCCCGTGATGAGAACATAGTCCTGCCATTTTACAAATCACTAGTCAGACCACACATGGAGTACTGTGTACAGTTCTGGGCTCCCGTGAACAAGGCAGACATAGCAGAGCTGGAGAGGGTTCAGAGGAGGGCAACTAAAGTAATAACTGGAATGGGTGGACTACACTACCCATAAAGATTATCAAAATTAGGGTTATTCACTTTAGAAAAAAGACGACTAAGGGGAGATTTAATAACTATGTATGAATATATCAGGGGTCAGTACAGAGATTTCTCCCATGATCTATTAATCCCCAGGACTGTAACTCTGACGAGGGGACATCCTCTGCGTCTGGAGGAAAGAAGCTTTGTACACAAACATAGAAGAGGATTCTTTACTGTAAGATCAGTGAGACTATGGAACTCTCTGCCTGAGGAGGTGGTGATGGTAAGTTCACTAAAAGAGTTCAAGAGGGGCCTGGATGTATTTCTGGAGTGTAATAATATTACAGGTTATAGCTACTAGAGACGGGTCGTTGATCCAGGGAGTTATTCTGATAGCCTGATTGGAGTCGGAAAGGAATTTTTTCCCCTAAAGTGGGGAAAATTTGCTTCTACCTCGCAGGGTTTTTTGCCTTCCTCTGGATCAACTTGTAGGAAAACAGGCCGAACTGGATGGACAGATGTCTTTTTTCGGCCTTATAAACTATGTTTGTACTATGTTTATGTTTGTGTGAAATACATCAAAGTGTAATAGGGTGCTAAAATTAGATGGCGTCTGAAGGATAAAATTAATAATCCACGCAGGGGCGGATTGGGAAATAAAAGTGGCCCTGGAAAAAAATAGTAAAAGTGGCCCCATGTTGTAGGTAGGTCCAAACTGACAGAAGGTAACATAATTAGACTGGGTCAACAGAAGAAGGCAGGGCAGAGCAAAATACCTCCCCAGCTGAACCAAATACCACAGTAAAGCACAAAATATTGCCATCTGCACCACGGTATTCAACTGTATCGCTTTCCTGAGGACTTTGATTCAGTTGAATTCAGGAGTACACCTTCAGCTGCTGGCCAGGTGCGTAGGAGAGAATCAGATCATTATGTACCTGGCTGGTGGCCATGAGCAGGGCTTGGGTGGCCCTCCTAGGGATTGGCCCGCCACGATGACTGGTACACAATCAGCAATCCTTTATGCACAGTCCAGGTTTTTCGGGGTAGGTTTCACAGTGATTAACTGTGTCCTTTTGTATAACAACATACTCTGCATCTTTTTTCGGTCCTTTCCTTTCTTGCTGTTTGGTGAACTTAACCAGGGAAATTTTGCCCTAGTACAATACATGTACCATCACTTCTAGAGGTACTGAGGCCCTCCTCTTCTTGGCTTTAAAAAATTAGGACCTTGATCACCACCTCTTGAAAATGAAGAAAATACCCCCTCTGACTTGCAGATCAAAATAACACATAAGCATTATACAGTGCCACCTCTAATTCCCTAGCCGTGAACCCAATTGAGCACCTGTGGGACCACCTCAGTCGTCAAGTTTACTCTTTAGATCCTCTGTCATGCCCCCTCCAGGAGCTGTGGGATTCACTGCAGTCAGCATGGCTCCATATACCTGTGACAACTTACCAGAACCTTATTGAGTCAGTCCCATATTGTCTAGCAGCTGTACACAGCGGTAACTCTGGATATTAGCAGGTGGTCATACTAAGACTGCTGTGACTTACCACCAATCCCTGAACCAATGGGCTCCCTACATTAACCCACTCAAATTAAGACACAAAAATTGTAGTATAAAGGGGGAAGCCACATCTTTATAACTGATGGAGGACTTTGTCTAAACATCTCCTACAAATAAATCATTGTCCAATGGGTCACCTTCAATGTCTGGTCACCACGGCTGCGGTGAGCATGTCCTTGATGATCAAGCAAGTGACCTCTTCTTCATCAGGGTTTCTCCATGACAAGATCCTCACATTGCCAGCTGTGGCATCTATAAAAACATAATCAGAATGAATACAAATAATAACAACCACTGGAATAAAGCAAAGAGAACACCTAGAGACACTGACAAGTGAGTGGGCAGCTTCCACTCTGGTCAAGAGGCAATAGTGGGAGGGGAGACAACATTCCTTGTTCATTTTTAAAGGGAATCTGTCACAGCATTCAAACTATGACATTGTTAACTTTATTGCTATTTCTCACTTCCAAAAAATAAATTTTGAACAGTATGCAAATGAGGTCCAAAGTGCCCAACTGTGTTATCAGTATTTCAGAGCCCAAACCTGCCTCTTCCAACAGCCCAAGCCCACCTCTTCAGTTGCTGCCAGTACCTCCCACTTTAGCTCACAACTTTATCCCCTTGGCCTATGGCATCATTAGTTCCCTTCCCCTCCACCTGAGACATCAGCTTCTCTGTATTGAAATCTTGTCCATGAATAGACCAGGAATCTGCCTGCACACTGCCTTACACACAGTGGTCAGTGACAATGTAGACAGCTCATGCGCATTACATATAGTTAGCCCGATACTCACTGTATGTAAGGCAGCGCTCTTGTGTAGGAAGATTCCTGGTCTGCACCTGTGTAAGATTCCAGTACAGAGAAAGGATGATGTCACAGGTGAACAGGAATGGGCCTAGTGACATTGCAGGCTGAGGGAACATCGTGAGCACAAGAGGAAGGTACTGGCAGCAACTGAAGAGGCAGGCTTGAGCTCTTGGCAGAGGTCAGCTTGGGCACTTGGAAGAGAAGGGCTTGGACTCTTGAAAGAGACAGGCTTAAAAGGGTTTTCCGAGATTTTAATTCTGATGACCTATCCTCTGATTGGTGGGGGTCCGACACTGGGAATCCCTGCTGAACAGCTGTTTTAGAAGGCAGCGACGTTCGAAGTAGTGCTATGGCCATCTCTCAGCTTTTCCTAGGCCAGTGACAACACATTCATCAATCACAAGGCCTAGGTGCAGCTCAGCCCCATTCACTTGATTTGCATGATACCAAGCACAACCACTATACAATGTACAGCGCTTTGCTTGTTAAGCAGGAAGAAGGGCGCGGTGCTCCCAGGAGTGCCACTGCCTTCTCAAACAGCTGATTGGTCCCCAGAGGATAGGTCATCAGTATTAAAATCTTGGAAAACCCTTTTAAACTCTTGGAAGGGGTGTGCTTGGCCTCTTGGAAGTGGCCGGCTTGGGCTCTTTGAAATATTGATAACACCCTGCTTGGCAATTTGAGTTGCATTTGCATATTGTTCAAAGTTCATTTTCTGGAGTGAGAAATGGTAATATAGCTAACAAGGGTATGGTTTGAATGCTGTTTGAAGGATCTACAGTGCATTGGCATTGGTTACAGATGGTAGAAATAGGTAACAGATTCCCTATTGCTTTACGTCTGTTTCCTTGCACAAAATACATTTTGATGTAAGGCCTGTTTTGCACAAAAATGTGTGATGTTCCCCCTTTTGCACCACACATGGCTCTGTTTTAAAAAGTAGAGGGGTAGAGGGGACAGAGCCTACGCAACACCAAAAATGTAACAATACATGTGCAAGATAACCAGAGTAAATTACACCAGCATTTTGTGCATATTTGTCCACAGAGATGTGTTATTTATGTGCTTTTATAATTCCCCATTGAACACAGTTTGCAAACTTGCTGCAAACTTAAATTGTCCAAGGAGAAAGGAATTCCTTTTCACATAATATTAGAGGAAGCTGATATATTGCATTTGGCTCTCTTATATTAAAATGAACCTTCTCTCCAGTGTAATGATCCTTCTATTACAGGAAATGGCCCTTTTAAAGCATGGTCCGTTGCCAGATTTGTCCTGTAATATTAATGACCAGAAGGATGGCTACTTTCTTACCTGTATCAGATAGCTTTAAATGTTGTTTGTAACTTAAAGTTTGCAAATATCAAAATGAAATTTAGAACAATGGATAAAATATATATATATATAAGCAAATAAGGACTACATATAGCAGCACACTGTCATGCACAAAGACACATGCAAACACCAGAACCATGAATAAATGTAAACTGCATCACTGTCATACATAGTATATGTAAATCAGAAGCTCTGTGCACATGTTTAATCAAAAGTTTGTCAGGCCCATCTACCAGCAACAAAGTGACTTCTAACAGATGGGACCTAAACTAAAAGACTTGCCTCTCCTGAGCTTTTTGAGTACAAAATTTTAGGGCAATGTAGAATCCAGCTATTTCACTCTCTCCAGCTTACATGGAGAAATGGGCTGGAGAGCATGATTCAAAAGGGGGCAGCCACTACCCCACCTCTTATCAATATGAAAAAAGCACTTCAGGTGCACTCTATCATGGCTTGCAGTCTTACATAGGCTGACAAATACACTATATGACCAAAAGTATTGGGACACCTATACATTACATCTACAGGGGCTTTTATGACACCCTATTCTAAATCCATTGCCATTAATATGGAGTTGTTCTGGCCTCAGTGGACCAGTGATTGGCAGCAAGGGTTTCCAGTGTTCAGTACAAGGACCAGTGGTGGAGGTGGAAGCGAAAAGGGAATAAACGGTTAAGTATGCATTCTTTTATCATTTTAAGAGAATCTCTGGCTTGGGGGAAAATTTTTCCTTTGCCATCCATACATCTTTACAATATACTGTACACTAAGTGGCCATTTTATGACCAGTATAACACTTTATGAAAAGTGGTTATTTCACAGATATTTCTGAAATTACCACAATGGGAAGTATAAGAAATGGAATGTGAAAGCATTGAGCTACTACCAAATGGTTCATAGTTAATAAACTTTGTAGGTAATAAAAAGCCGATGCATGTGAATTGGGTTTCTGCAACACTATTTACAGAAAAATCACTGCGTGGATTTTAGTCTGCATAAAATCAGCCACAGAAATAATAGCATACATACTCCATGTGGAAAAAAGCTGAGGATTAATCCCATTGAATGGAAATGGACATAATCTTCATACAGATCTGCTGCAAGCCTGCAACACATCCGCAACATAGTAACATAGTAACATAGTTTATAAGGCCAAAAAAAGACATCTGTCCATCCAGTTCGGCCTGTTATCCTACAGGTTGATCCAGAGGAAGGCAAAAAACCCCTGTGAGGTAGAAGCCAATTTTCCCCACTTTAGGGGAAAAAATTCCTTCCCGACTCCAATCAGGCAATCAGAATAACTCCCTGGACCAACGACCCATCTCTAATAGCTATAACCTGTAATATTATTACCCTCCAGAAATACATCCAGGCCCCTCTTGAACTCTTTTAGTGAACTTACAGTAAAGAATCCTCTTCTATGTTTGTGTACAAAGCTTCTTTCCTCCAGACGCAGAGGATGTCCCCTCGTCAGAGTTACAGTCCTGGGGATAAATAGATCATGGGAGAGATCTCTGTACTGACCCCTGATATATTCATACATAGTTATTAAATCTCCCCTCAGTCGTCTTTTTTCTAAAGTGAATAACCCTAATTTTGATAATCTTTCTGGGTACTGTAGTCCACCCATTCCAGTTATTACTTTAGTTGCCCTCCTCTGAACCCTCTCTAGCTCTGCAGAAAAACAAGTGTTTGCAATGCTTAGTGCATACAGTAGGCATACAGGGGCATAATACACACTGTCAGCGCTAACCACTAGCAGTTCGGTTCTCTCTCTTCCCTGCATTCAGTAACTGGGAAGCACAGGGAATCAGGGGTGTGACTACCATAGCAGCAGACCATGCGACTGCTATGGGGCCCAGGCAAGAGAGGGACCAGTTGGGATTTTCTCCTCTTCTACTGGGGTGAAAACTTGGTCAGGACTCTACTTTCTAAAGAAACAATAAGGCAATGCAAAAAATAGGCCAAGGGTAATTGAGAGGGGTTTAGGAGAAAACCCTTCTGTCCTGTGTGGGGGGCCTGGTTTGATCCTTGCTATGGGGCCCTTATTTCTCTATGTACACCACTGCAGGGAGTAGATATAAACCAGCAGCTGTTAGTGTTGGCAGCAAGTCAGATAAGCAGAGACACATGCAGAGGGGCATGGGTAGACTAGGAAAAAAACCTTAAAGTTTCACACAGAATACCATCTCACAAAATCAAATACCACAGTACAATACAAAATATCACCCCAGAAGTGGTCAATATCAGTGGCCATCAACAGCTGCCATGTTCTCTCCTCCTCCTCCAGTTGTCTCTAATGTAGATATGAAGCAGGGGGCTTAGGAGGTAAGATGTGGGCCACAGCACCAAGCCAGCCCTACCTTCAGCATGGTGTCTGGACTTCCTGTAATAATGACCCCAATTCTTCCCCCAGTAGTATGTACCCAGAAAGAAGAAGGAGACCCCAGAGTGGCTTTTCAGTATCAATTTGGGGCACTTTCGATTCAGACCACATTTATTAGGGCCAAATCGAATTAAAATCAGACGCAAACAAATTTTGGGAAATCTGCTTGCCTCTAGATGTGTTACTCAACAGAAAACACAGAAATTTCAACCAAGCATGGAATATGAATGATTATGAACTGACTATATTACTGTTGAGAACATCTTGAGCTGGCCAGGATTTTGAACTAAAAGCATGTGTGTTCAGCATAGCTTGATGGGAACCTATGCTAAATGCTGACCTCCAATAAATTTAGGAAAGGCAAGCTCCACATACAGTGCTGTTAAAGAGTATTTCCCCCCTTAGTTTCTGCACACTTAAAGCTTTCAGATTATCAAACAAATTGGAATATCAGACAAAGATAACCTGAGTAAATACAAAATGCAGTTTTAAATGATGATTTCATTTGTTAAGTGGAAAATGATATCCAAACCAACCTGGCCCTATGTGAAAATTTATTTGCCCCCTAAAACTAACAAATGGTTGTGCCACCCTTGGCAGCAACAACTGCAATCAAGAGTTTGCAATAACTGGCAATAAGTCTTTCACATCTCAGTGTAGGAATTTTGGCCCACTCTTCTTTGCAGAATTTTAATTTAGCCACATTGGAGGGTTTTGAGCATGAACAGCCTGTTTAAGCTTATGCCACAGCATCTCAATTGGATTTAAATCCAGACTTTGACTAGACCATTTCAAAACCTTCATTTTGGGTTTTTTTTTTCAGCCATTGAGAGGTGAACTCGCTGTTGTGCTTCAGATCATTGGTCACAAACTGATGCCGGACATAGTCCTTTAGGATTTCCTGGTAAAGAGCAGAATTCAAGGTTCCATCGATTACTGCAAGCTGTCCAGGTCCTGAAGCAACAAAGCAGCCCCAGACCATCACATGTTTGACTTTGCTATGTACCTCACATTTATTCATATAGTGAGTATATAATGAGTTCAGTGTGAAAAAGAGGTATGTGTAGCATGTGTCTAGTGTGTTATTGTGTGCAGTGTGTGTCCAGTGTGTTAGAGGATCAGGATAGCTTCATATAGTATAATATTGTGATGTGGCTGTGTGTAGCCTCTGGTGGGCCTCTGTGCTTAATAACAACAGGGCTGGTTTTATGTCCCAGTCCGGCCGTGCTTATGTGACTGAAACATGAGTGACGTAACAGGACCCAGATGCAACTGCAATCTCTGCACCCCCTAGTTACACCACTATGTGTATTATTGTTTCCAGTATATGTGGGCCACATATCATATATTTGATAGCCTGGATCATGCTGAAATGTTAAGTAGAAATGACATTTCAGATGGTTCTACACGTAAACTGGAGTCCAGAATTGAAAAGGTCTACAAATGCCTCTCAGCATTTAGCAGTAGAGCAGCAGATTGATAAAACATCTTTCAATCATCGATAAATCAGTGGATTTGTAACTATTAATATGTAGAGACAGTGCTTTCCATCTATTGAATAGGGAATAAAAGTCTTCACTAGCATAGTAATTAAAGAATAGAATGGGACATCGCATATGCCTGAAGAAGAGTTTGCTGTAGACCTATAGATGCTTTAAAAATGTATAACTGTCTTTGAGATCAGACTAGTTTCACTCGTCATTACGTTTCTGTTTTGTGTTTCTGACGGTAGTTCCACATATGACATTTCAATTTGGTTGGGTAAGGTCAAAAACCCGGTCATCTGCTATCCACTGTTGACACTAGCTATCGGTTTAGTGAGTGTTTTATAATTACATGTAGCATAGATTCACATGCTAGACCTTGAATAGGACACATAATGACTGCACTGCAAATCAACATAGATTTATACCACTGCATCTGTGTGACCCGATGAACTTCGAGTTCAAGATTCATGTCTGGATTTAACAAGTCAAACAGTACAAAATGATGTCACGTTGGATTCATCAGTCTTGACACATCATATGTTTTTTAGTTCAATTTTAGCTCCTTTACATTAGAGGACCATAAGAGATCGTGAGATCGAGGGTAATCCTGATATATTTCTTTATGCATTATGAAGAATAAGGTCTAGACACCTTGCCACTGGAGGATCCCTTAAATAGTAAAAGAAGTAAACAAGTTGCAATCAGTACATGTAACATTTTTGCCAAAGATTTTACTATTTTTTTTGCAATTTTGTTTAAAATGTACAGAAAAATATTGTCCTGCCATTTTTGCAAAGATATGGAGCAAAATTCAATGGTGAAATTGCTTTCTATGTACCCATAGGAGTGCCATGGGCTTTGAAAAAAGCCCACTTCAGCCAACCTGCACTCATATGGTTAGAATTACACATGTAGTTTTTTGTGCTGATTGATGAGCCAAAGCCAGAAGAGCTTCCAAAACTAAGGAAACATGGCTTTCCTTTATGCTCTTCTGCCTTTTGTACCCAATCCTGGCTTTGACTGCAAAATCTGAAGACCACATTAAAAGTTTAAATTTTCTGAGGTTTTTTTTGCAAGTTTTTGTGGTCAAAAACACTGCAGTCTACATCCACTGCATTTACGTGCATTTGCAAACTATTCAAGTTCTAGCATATTTGGTAAACTAGTTGGAAAGCCTATTACAGATGCACAGAGAAAGAAAGCATGAAATGGTTTTCATCTTGAATTGATTCTCATTGGTGACCTCATTAATCTACTGTATATGGAGGAAACTTGTGTCATTTATAGTACAAACAAGATAAGGCAGCTACACCAAAATGTAATAGGGATACAGGAGTCAGAAGGAGAGCTGTTTTTAATCAAGACAAGGTATAGGAAATGGACATCATTAGAAGTGATAAACACTGGTCATTGATGAAAGTCTTCAGAGGAAGTGAGGGGGAGAAAATGAGAAACACTACATACAAAGATGCATTAATATTACTATTAAAGCCATGTAAAAGCAGGACAGTCGTCTAAGAGGAAAGTGGAGGTTGTAGCAGATGACAGATATTCTAATGGTGCATGTTGATCATTATAATGGCAATTGATCCATGGGCCACGAATGGACTATAGGCAGTAGATTGAGAACAAATGATTTTTATTATGTTTTAACAGTATTTGCAGAGCCTTCATTAACCCTTAGGATACCTGAGGTTTTTTCGTTTTTGCGTTTTCATTTTTCTTCCCTATCTCCTTGAGCCTTAACTTTTTTATTTTTCCATTCACATAGCTGTATGAGGGCTTATTTTTTGCGGGACAAGTTGTACTTTCTAATACCACCATTTAATATGGCATACAAAAAAAAAACGCAATTCCTCCACTGGGTTTTGTTCCCACTGTGTTCCCTTTGCCGCAAAACTGACCTATGCTTTTCATTCTCTGGGTCAGTATGATTACAACGATACCACATATGTATTTATGTCTAGTGTAAAAATAAATTTAAACGTTGAAAACAATTTTTTTTTACATCACCCTATTCTGACCCCCATAACTTTTTTATAGTCTACTGAGCTGTGTGGGGCTCATTTTTTACAGGACTCTCTTTAGTTTTTATTGATACCATTGAGTGTGTGTGATTTGATCACATTTTATTAATTTTTGGTGGGTAAGAAAAGCAATGAAAAAATGGCAAATTGGCCATTTTGAGTTTGACCTTTTTTCCATTACGCCATTTGCCGTATTGGAAAAATATTTTTATATTTTAATAGTACTGGTATTTTGGATGTGGTGATGCCCATGATGTTTATATTTTTTGCTATTTATGTATTTATTTTTTTATTCTACGGAAAGGGGGGTGATTTAAACTTTCATTTTTTAAAAACATTTTTTTAATATACACTACCGTTCAAAAGCTTAGGGTCACTTAGAAATTTCCTTATTTTTGAAAGAAAAGCACATTTTTTCAATGAAGATAACATTAAATTAATCAGAAATACACTCTATACATTGTTAATGTGGTAAATGACTATTCTAGCTGCAAACATCTGGTTTTTAATGCAATATCTACATAGGTGTATAGAGGCCCATTTCCAGCAACCATCACTCCAGTGTTCTAATGGTACATTGTGTTTGCTAACTGTGTAAGAAGGCTAATGGATGTTTAGAAAGCCCTTGAAAACCCTTGTGCAAGTATGTTAGCACAGCTGAAAACAGTTTTGCTGGTTAGAGAAGCTATAAAACTGACCTTCCTTTCAGCTAGTTGAGAATCTGGGTTCGATTAAACTCTCAAAATAGCCAGAAAAAGAGAACTTTCATGTGAAACTTTGCAGTCTATTCTTGTTCTTAGAAATGAAGGCTATTCCATGCGAGAAATTGGCAAGAAAGATTTCCTACAACCGTGTGTACTACTCCCTTCAGAGGACCGCACAAACAGGCTCTAACCAGAGTAGAAAGAGAAGTGGGAGGCCCCGCTGCACAACTGAGCAACAAGACAAGTACATTAGAGTCTCTAGTTTGAGAAACAGATGCCTCACAGGTCCTCAACTGGCAGCTTCATTTAATAGTACCCGCAAAACGCCAGTGTCAATGTCTACAGTGAAGAGGCGACTCCGGGATGCTGGCCTACAGGGCAGAGTGGCAAAGAAAAAGCCATATCTTAGACTGGCTAATAAAAGGAAAAGATTAATATGGGCAAAAGAACACAGACATTGGACAGAGTAAGATTGGAAAAAAGTGTTATGGACAGCCGAATTGAAGTTTGAGGTGTTTGGATCACACAGAAGAACATTTTTGAGAAGCAGAACAACTGAAAAGATGCTGGAAGAGTGCCTGACGCCATCTGTCAAGCATGCTGGAGGTAATGTGATGGTCTGGGGTTGCTTTGGTGCTGGTAAAGTGGGAGATTTGTACAAGGTAAAAGGGATTTTGAATAAGGAAGGCTATCACTCCATTTTGCAACGCCATGCCATACTCTGTGGACAGCGCTTGATTGGAGCCAATTTCCTCCGACAACAGGACAATGACCCAAAGCAGACCTCCAAATTATGCAAGAACTATTTAGGGAAGAAGTAGGCTGCTGGTATTCTATCTGTAATGGAGTGGCCAGCGCAGTCACCAGATCTCAACCCCATTGACCTGTTGTGGGAGCAGCTTGACCGTATGGTACGCAAAAAGTGCCCATCAAGCAAATCCAACTTGTGGGAGGGGCTTCTGGAAGCATGGGGTGAAATTTCTCCAGATTACCTCAGCAAATTAACAGCTAGAATGCCAAAGGTTTGCAATGCTGTAATTGCTGAAAATGGAGCATTCTTTGCCAAAAGCAAAGTTTGAAGGAGAAAATTATTATTTCAAATAAAAATCATTATTTGTAACCTTGTCAATGTCTTGACTATATTTCCCATTCATTTTGCAACTCATTTGATAAATAAAAGTGTGAGTTTTCATGGAAAACACAAAATTGTCTTGGTGACCCCAAACTTTTGAACGGTAGTGTATTTTTTAACAGTTTTTTTCCCTTTTTTTTAACGATTTTGAAGCTCGCATTTGAGACTACAAAATATTTTTTTTTATTCTGAACTATAATGGGTTTTTTAGATCCATTATTTGTACAGAATTGCTCATTTCTTATGTTGGCCTGCCACCTGCTGGCCAAAATAGGAATTGCAGCTTCAATACCCTGGGTCTCTTCAGAGAGACCCAGCACATTGAATTTAATTACCGGCATCCTCATTGGCCACAGAGGATGCCAGTTAGAAGCCCAGAAGCACAAGCTTCCTGGTTTTTAAACCCTTAGATGCCATGATCTCACTTGATCACGGAATCCAAAGGCTTTAATGACCTCAATCGGCATTATTGACAGGAGTGTGATGTTTCTAGACACAAACACTATGGGGGAGACCTATGATCTCCCTGCTCCAGAAAAGTGGTGTTGAAATGTCTCAGACACGTGTGTTTACAACTTTTTAAGTGCAACTTCTTAAAAAAGTCAAAAAGGGAAGTCTTTCGCTACCATCACTTCGCTACCACTTTTCAGAAAGGGGGCATGGAAAGGGGGAATGGCCAGTTGCCATAACAAATTTAGCCTCATTTACACCAGTTTTCTGGCACAAATGAAGCCAGAAATCTACGCCAGCTCAGAGCTGCCATAAATTTCTGTTTAGTAGCACGGACTGCCTGGGGAACTGCTTAATTTATAACGAGGACTGCAACTCGTCAAAAAGTTAGGCTCATCCTCCAGAAGTGCAGGATATTTCAATCTCAGCAACTCACAGCTCCATACACAAACCTGGATACATGGGTCAGTCTGAATTGCATTACTGCTATACTAACTATACATGAAAATTAGAAGCTCTTTTTGCACATTTTTGAACAAAGGTGTGTCAGGCCCATGTACCAAAGATAACGTGTCTTCTGCAGACAGGAACCTATACTATCAGACTTGCCTTTGCTGGGCCTAGGCCTATAAAGTTCAGGGCCATGTAAGATCCAAGTATACTATGCTCTAAAAGTGCTGGACATATCAACAGGAAATTAAGAGCCTTGGAGAGATGACGAGATGAGCTTCTAATTTGCATGTATAGTAAGTATAGCAGTAATGCAGATTAACCCATGTTTCCAGTGTTAGCATGTGTCTGCACATGGAGCAGGGTACTGCTACATATAGTGTTTGTTTCCTTTTGCATATCAGCCATTGTAGTGTTCACCTTGTCTTATTTTGTTTTTTGTTTCTTTTCGACCTCAGTGATAAGTGACTCCTATAATTTTTCCACCTTTGGTGATCAATAGTCATTTACCTTCATAGTTTATACTCTTATAAGATTACCAAGATGCAATGAGACTATTGGTTCTGCATCCTTCTCCACCAAAAAAGAAACACAGCAAAACAACCCTCATTCGATCTTCTCAACAAATTACCACAACTAAAATTATGTTTTAAGAAGAGTTGATTTGCAAAACCTTTCAGCGTTACACAGCCCCTACATTAGGCAGTATCAGAAAAAGGTAAATGCAATAATTAATTCATACAAATGCATTCAGCATTTGATCTTTGCTGCACTACATCAATCCCTAAGACTGAAAACGTCAATAACTGATCAGACTGTATGGATATGATAGATTTCAGGCCAATATCTACAGAGGGAACTAATACATAAACATAACTGTATATCTTCCCGTGACGGCGTACTTTAGCTGAGCTCCCATACACTTGAATAAGAGCTGAGTTGCAGTATGCTGGCACGGCCACTACACAGTAGACGGAGCCTTCTGCTTCTGGCTCTCCCACTGTATATTTTCAAGCATCGGTGGCTCTCCAAAACAGCTGATCATTGAGGTGTTGGGCCTCAGACGCCCACCAATTTAATACTGATGACCCATCCTGAGGATAGGTCATCAATACAGTATCTTGTACAGGGCAGTTTTAACACATTGGTGAGCCCAGGACAGTTTCATGAGTGGGCCCATATATATTCTATGTAGAATGTCAACATTCAAGGGCTGTACTACAATACTGTGATCTCTATATTCTACTATTGAGTTATATTCAGTAAGCGGATGTGACGCCTTTTCCTAGTGACATGCATGCATGTGTATGTATATGTATGTACTGTACCAGGGAGCACCTCAAGTTCTCCCATAGATGTAATAGACAATGTAAGTGAAAAAGTGGGAGGGAGTGCTTATGCAGTGAGCCCCTGAGGAGCCGGAGCAGAGGATGGAAGTGGTAGCAACCCTGATGATGATATGTTGCAGTCTGCTATCTCAGTCCATTGCTCCCAAGGTTTGGTGCAGTGAAGGAGGGGTGCCGTGTGTTGCTTTCATCTCCTGGAGCTTGTGGAGGTGCCAGAGGCTCCGGGACTTGAAGCTGCAGTCTGGGAGAGAACACATGGAGGTCTGCTCCCTCCTCCTCACTCTCTACAGCTACTCTGAATGACTGTAATCTTCTGGAACTAAGTGGTGGGGCCAACCCACACCATAAGCTCCAGTGAGGGCAAAACCAGAATTTTTAATTCTGGCCACACCTATCTCCTGCCTGAACATACTAGCTGTAAGATGCATTACATTAACATTACAAAACATAGCAACAGTACAAACCCATTGCAGATAGCCCCAACTTCACTTATGCATCTGTTGGGATTTGGTCTTCAGCTGTAGCAAGGATTCCCTGAGAAGCTTCAGTGCAGACAGTTTAATACCCAAGTTATGTAACCTACCACTGGTTAGCCAGATGCAGTTGTATTGTTTGACCTATGGTTACAGCTGCCCAAAATATCTAAGTCTTGGAAAACTCCTTCAAACACAGATTGAGACAACAAGACTGCTATGTGATCCCCCTCCTCCCCCTCCCCTCTCACACCATGCAGAGAGAGAGAGAGATACTGCTGTAGCCTTCCTTTCTTCAAAGTCTTGTCACACTATTTCAATGAAGCCAATTTTGTGTATGGTTTCTGAACATTTACACAAAGACATTTACAAAGAGCCTGTAGGCAGCAAATAGGAACAGCAGACAAAGGAACGTAAGGCTTCAGAGGATAAGTCTTCAATATGAGATAGGTGGGGATCTCCAGCATCTCCAACAATCAACTGTTTGAAGAAGCCTCAGTGCTCACTGGATCTCTGGTAAGCACCACAGCCTTCTGCTAGCTTACCACGTACAGCGCCATCCATTGGCTATGGTTGGTATTGCAGCTCAGACCTATTCACTTAAATGGGATTGAGTTACGCCTAGGCCGTTACGAATAAATATGATATCACAGACCTAGGAACAGCTGACAGGTGGGGATGCCAGACTCTGGCCACTCTCATATTGATGTCCTGAGGATGGAAAATCCTGGAAAACCCCTTTAATTTTTCTATACTTGATATAGTACTAAAAATAATAATCACACTATGGAGTGACTTTAAATATTTAAGTATCTGAATTAATAAAAATTATCAGGAGGGAGCATTTACCAGTTTATGTAGAAGATATTACACTCATTGACAAAAAATAATGCACCAAGAAGGAGTTGTTGGGGTCAAATAAACTTTATGTGGGAATGTAATGATGATATATGTAAGTGATTATAACTAGAGATGAGCGAGTAGTGAAATATTCGAAAGTTCGAAATTCGATTCGAATAGACTGCGAAATTCGACTATTCGACCGGATATCGAATCCCATTAAAGTCTATGGGAAAAAAATGCTCGCCACTTGGAAATCTCAATTCGACCACTTGGAGGTCACCAAGTCCACCCTGGAACCTCAGAAAAGGATGCCAACACTGCTGGAATGCAACTGGGACAGCAGGGGAAGCATGTCTGGGTGCATATAACGCGCCCAAGTCGCACTATTACGCCACTATCACAGCCTCTCAACAATACACTCCAAACACAATCTAACCTCTCTGTAAAGTGAGACCATACAAGGAAACCTTCTTTCCTCTACATTGCCATGGACCCCAAGCCAAACTAGACAAAAAGAAGATAAAATTCTGCACCCCTTAAAATCACGTTGCCTATGACAACCACAGATGGCATAAGCAAAGGGGAAAGCAAATAGACCCCACCCCTAATTGTCATTGTGTGTGTGAGATGTGGTCAGACATGTCTTCTTTAAAATGTAAAAACAACTCAAACACATGCAGAAGCCTTAAAATGCCCAAATTGTTGGCGCTTGAGATGTCAGTCACCCGACCTGGCCCAGTGTCATGTCTAGCAGGTAAAGCAGTGGGGATGTTGAGGGATGCGTAGGACCGCAAAAGGCAGGAAGAGGCCGTGGGCTGGCCAGAGGCTCATGGAAAATTTTGTGGCGGCCCAAGAGGTGACACCTCTTAAAAATTATGTGGAGGCCCAAGAGGTGAGACCTCTTAAAATTATGTGGAGGCCCAAGAGGTGAGACCTGTTAAACATTTTGTGGAGGCCAAGAGGTGAGACGTATTAAAAATTATGTGGAGGCCCAAGAGGGGAGACCCGTTAAAAATTATGTGGAGGCCCAAGAGGTGAGACCTCTTAAAAATTATGTGGAGGCCCAAGAGGTGAGACCTCTTAAAAATTATGTGGAGGCCCAAGAGGTGAGACCTCTTAAAAATTATGTGGAGGCCCAAGAGGTGAGACCTGTTAAAGATTTTGTGGAGGCCCAAGAGGTGAGACGTATTAAAAATTATGTGGAGGCCCAAGAGGGGAGACCTGTTAAAGATTTTGTGGAGGCCCAAGAGGTGAGACCTCTTAAAAATTATGTGGAGGCCCAAGAGGTGAGACCTCTTAAAAATTATGTGGAGGCCCAAGAGGTGAGACCTCTTAAACATTTTGTGGAGGCCCAAGAGGTGAGACCTCTTAAAAATTATGTGGAGGCCCAAGAGGTGAGACCTGTTAAAGATTTTGTGGAGGCCCAAGAGGTGAGACGTATTAAAAATTATGTGGAGGCCCAAGAGGGGAGACCTGTTAAAGATTTTGTGGAGGCCCAAGAGGTGAGACGTATTAAAAATTATGTGGAGGCCCAAGAGGGGAGACCCGTTAAAAATTATGTGGAGGCCCAAGAGGTGAGACCTGTTAAACATTTTGTGGAGGCCCAAGAGGTGAGACGTATTAAAAATTATGTGGAGGCCCAAGAGGGGAGACCTCTTAAAAATTATGTGGAGGCCCAAGAGGTGAGACCTCGTAAACATTTTGCGCAGGCCCAAGAGGTGAGACCTCTTAAAAATTATGTGGAGGCCCAAGAGGTGAGACCTCTTAAACATTTTGTGGAGGCCCAAGAGGTGAGCCATAAATATAAAAATTTTTCTGATTTACGGACCAATTCTACGGCGGTTAAGGAGGAGGAGGAGGAGGTGGAGGAGGAAATGGCACTTCATACACATGGCACTTCACTTTTGGCTGCTTTCCACTGTTGGAGAAGCAAAGTCCGGGTCAATCCACTTGCTGTTCATTTTGATTAGCGTCAGCCTGTCGGCACTGTCGGTTGACAGGCGGCTGCGCTTATCGGTGATAATGCCCCCGGCAGCGCGGAACACCCTTTCTGATAGCACGCTGGCGGCAGGGCAGGCAAGCACCTCCAAGGCGTACAGGGACAGTTCCAGCCACGTGTCCAACTTGGATTGCGAAGACCCAGTACAGTTTGTTCTCCACTATCCGGACAACACGTGTGTCCCGGGAAAAGCAGCCCAGCATGAAGTCAGCCATGTGTGCCAGACTCTGAATAGGCATGACCTCACTGCCCCCACCAGAAGGATCACTTGCCATTTCCTCCTCTTCCTCTTCCGCCTCCTCTCCGCCCCATCCGCGCTGAACCAATGGGACGCGCACAGCCTGACTGCTACCCTCGCCGCCAGCATCCTCCTCCTCTTCCACAGCCACCTCCACGTCGTCCTCCTCCTCCTCATCCTCCTCCTCCTGCAACTGCCACCGTGAAGCAGACAAAAGTGTGGTCTGACTGTGTAGCTCCGTTGCGTCTCCTCCTGCCCCCGTCTCCTCTGTGTGCAATGCGTTCTCCCTTATTGCGATGAGGGATTCTTTAAGGACGCATAGGAGCGGGATGGTTACGCTCGGCCCTGCTGGCTGTGGCCTCACTTCTCTGTCTGAACTGTCCTCTGCCTGTGGCCATCCCTCTGCCTGTGGCCATCCCTCTGCCTGTGGACATCCCTCTGCCTGTGGACATGCCTCTGCCTGTGGACATCCCTCTGCCTGTGGACATTCCTCTGCCTGTGGACATCCCTCTGCCTCTTGCTGCCTTTTTCGGTGCTGCGCAGACCACCACCTCTCCACTGCTTTCCTCGCTGGACATCACCCTGGACCGGGTCAGTATCGGACAGTACAAAGCGGTGGTACATTTCATACTCCAGCCGTGGCCTGTTTTCATTCTCCCAATGCCTTGAGACATGTACTGAATGTAAATGAAGGTGTTGTAATCGCGTCTCTCTGTGACAATAGCTCGATACTATCAACTGCCAATTTTATTTTTAACTTTTTTTTTTTTTAGCGAACAGTTTTTTTCAACTTACTGATGTTTTCCAGTCTCTGTTTGGAAACTTTCTATGACTTTTTTCGTACTGGGTGCATTTGGTATAAATATGCAGAGAGTTATTTATGGTTTAATCGCAGAACGATGCAAAGGGAAAGCGTCGTCTAAAGGAGAATCATTTACCTCAGATAATTCAACCAGCAACTATGGCCCCCAACAGCATTTCCGCGCCCCCGTCCTCGTCCACGTCCTATTCCGCTAGCCCCCCTCCGCATTTTATTTTTTTTTGGTTACAATATTTTGCCTTCACAGCCGTGAAATAATTTTGCAAGAGAACGCACAGTACAGTTGCCAATTATAAGGCCTAATATTTTAGAGTTCAAGGTACACAGCCGTGTACTAACTTTTCAGACGGTGGGTATTAACACCAGGTATTTAAAGAATTTTGCAAGAGAACGCACAGTACAGTTGCCAATTATAAGGCCTAATATTTTATAGTATAATTATGTGGATGCCCAAGAGGTGAGACCTGTTAAAAATTTTGTGGAGGCCCAAGAGGTGAGCCATAAATATATACATTTTTCTTATTTACGGAGCAATTCTACGGCGGTTAAGGAGGAGGAGGAGGAGGAGGTGGAGGAGGAAATGGCACTTCATACAGATGGCACTTCACTTTTGGCTGCTTTCCACTGTTAACCTCTTAAACCTTTTGTGGAGGCCCAAAAGGTGAGACCTGTTAAAAATTATGTGGAGGCCCAAGAGGTGAGACCTGTTAAACATTTTGTGGAGGCCCAAGAGGTGAGACCTGTTAAACATTTTGTGGAGACCCAAGAGGTGAGACCCGTTAAAAATTATGTGGAGGCCCAAGAGGTGAGCCATAAATATATACATTTTTCTTATTTACGGAGCAATTCTACGGCGGTTAAGGAGGAGGAGGAGGAGGAGGAGGAGGTGGAGGAGGAAATGGCACTTCATACAGATGGCACTTCACTTTTGGCTGCTTTCCACTGTTAACCTCTTAAACCTTTTGTGGAGGCCCAAAAGGTGAGACCTGTTAAACATTATGTGGAGGCCCAAGAGGTGAGACCTGTTAAACATTTTGTGGAGGCCCAAGAGGTGAGACCTGTTAAACATTTTGTGGAGACCCAAGAGGTGAGACCCGTTAAAAATTATGTGGAGGCCCAATAGGTGAGACCTGTTAAACATTTTGTGGAGACCCAAGAGGTGAGACCCGTTAAAAATTATGTGGAGGCCCAATAGGTGAGACCTGTTAAACATTTTGTGGAGACCCAAGAGGTGAGACCCGTTAAAAATTATGTGGAGGCCCAAGAGGTGAGACCTGTTAAACATTTTGTGGAGGCCCAAGAGGTGAGACCTGTTAAAATTATGTGGAGCCCAAGAGGTGAGACCTGTTAAACATTTGTGGAGGCCCAAGAGGTGAGACCTGTTAAACATTTTGTGGAGGCCCAAGAGGTGAGACCTGTTAAACATTTTGTGGAGACCCAAGAGGTGAGACCCGTTAAAAATTATGTGGAGGCCCAATAGGTGAGACCTGTTAAACATTTTGTGGAGACCCAAGAGGTGAGACCCGTTAAAAATTATGTGGAGGCCCAATAGGTGAGACCTGTTAAACATTTTGTGGAGGCCCAAGAGGTGAGACCTGTTAAACATTATGAGGAGGCCCAAGAGGTGAGACCTCTTAAAAATTATTTTGAGGCCCAAGAGGTGAGACCGGTTAAAAATTATGAGTAGGCCCAAGAGGTGAGACCTCTTAAAAATTATTTTTGAGGCCCAAGAGGTGAGACCGGTTAAAAATTATGAGTAGGCCCAAGAGGTGAGACCTGTTAAAAATTATGAGGAGGCCCAAGAGGTGAGACCTCTTAAACATTTTGTGGGGGCCCAAGAGGTTGAAACCTCTTAAACATTTTGTGGCAGGCCCAAGAGGTGAGACCGGTTAAAAATTATCGGTTAAAAATTATGTTGAGGCCCAAGAGGTGAGACCGGTTAAAAATTATGTTGAGGCCCAAGAGGTGAGACCGGTTAAAAATTATGTTGAGGCCCAAGAGGTGAGACCGGTTAAAAATTATGTTGAGGCCCAAGAGGTGAGACCGGTTAAAAATTTATGAGTAGGCCCAAGAGGTGAGACCTCTTAAACATTTTGTGGAGGCCCAAGAGGTGAGCCATAGACATATACATTTTTCTTATTTACGGAGCAATTCTACGGCGGTAAAGGAGGAGGAGGAGGAGGAGGTGGAGGAGGAAATGGCACTTCATACAGATGGCACTTCACTTTTGGCTGCTTTCCACGGTTGGAGAAGCAAAGTCCGGGTCAATCCACTTGCTGTTCATTTTGATTAGCGTCAGCCTGTCGGCACTGTCGGTTGACAGGCGGCTGCGCTTATCGGTTATAATGCCCCCGGCTGCGCTGAACACCCTTTCTGATAGCACGCTGGCGGCAGGGCAGGCAAGCACCTCCAAGGCGTACAGGGACAGTTCCAGCCACGTGTCCAACTTGGAGACCCAGTAAGTGTAGGACGCCGAGGGATCGGGGAGGGACAGGGTTACGGTCTGCCAGGTACTCCCGCAACATCCGCCGATACTTGTCCCTCCTGCTGATAGCGGGCCCCGCAGTGATGGAAGTTGCACGAGGGGGTGCCATGAACGTTGTCCCACACCTTGGAGAGTGTTCCCCTGGTGGCTGTGGGCCTGATGGATGTTGTGGGACTCCTGGGAGACCCTCTCCTCTCTGCCGCCAGCGATGGTGGGTGGGAAAATCTCCATCATGTTCTGCACGAGTTCCCTCTGGTATCCAGCAATCGATTCGTCCTCTCCTCTACCGGAATAAAAGAGGAGACGTTATCTTTATACCGGGGGTCC